>CANUEX010012435.1:0-74217 GCA_948099535.1 Jatropha multifida
AATATCCTAAAATCAACTTAACCTCCTTAATTAACATAATTCCAATTAAAATTAATCAATCTCAACCTATAACTAAATAATCAATTAACTACCATAATTCTATCAATATACCACAAAATCAACTAAATAAATCAATTTTCATAATTACTCTATTTAACTAATTACCCATTCAAAATACTAAAATTCAAACTAAAATACTAAAAATTAACTAATCAATTACCTAACAATATAATAAAATCAAATAATCAAAATTCTAACATTTGACCATAAATATTAAAATTCACCCAAACAATATATAATCCACAAATTAATCTACTAACCAAAATAATTAACTACCCAAATAATAAAATCATTCAACCAAATATTTTAAAATTAACAAACTAATTAATCAAAAATTTAACTAAATAAATTATGAAAATAATAAAATTAATACCCAATAAATGTCAAATTCTCGATAAATCCTTAAATCGGAGGAGGAAGAGATGGTGGCCGCTAGCAAGCTGAGCTTGCTGCTAAGGTCGCGCGCAGAGGAGCAGGTGGTGGCTCAAGGCGGCGCGACGCGAGGGACAGAGCTATTGGAGCTCGCTGGAAACAGTGGCGCGACGAGGAGAGAGGAGGAGTTGGGTCAGTTGCGCGATGGAGGAGGTGCTGGAGCTGTTGTGGCGGTCCGGCGGCGCTGCAGGTGACCTTTGCGCGCAGAGAGAGAGAGACAGAGACAGAGAGCAGCAGGGAGAGAGAAAGAGGAAGAGAGAGAGAGAGAGAGAGAGAGAGAGAGAGAGCTAGAGCTGGAGCTTGAGGCGTGGCTGGTGGCTGTGGCGCGGTGGTTGGCGCAGTGGAGAGAGACAGAGACAAAGAGCAGCAGGGAGAGAAGGAGAGAGTGAGTTGAGAGGGAGAGGAGCTGCTGGGTTTTTGCGCAAACACAAGGAAGAAGAAGCCATAAAAAAAAAGAAAGGAAAAGAAAGAAAGAAAAAGAAAAAATGAAAAATTAATAAAGTTGAAATTATTAATAAAAACAAATCGTCCAACGTTAAGTTGTTGGGGAGAAAAGAATAGTAATGTACAGTATTTTTTAAAAATATCCGATTCGGGTCTAATTTTAATTAATTCGGTCTAATAAAAAAAATATTGGTCCGATTTTTATTTGATTAACGGTTACTCGATTAATTTTAGGGCGAACCAAAATGGTTTTCGGTCCCAATAATATTACATGGCGTAATATTATTGGCCAATAATTTAATGATTAAATTTAAATGAGAATTATTTTGAAATAAAAATTTTGGGGTATTACAATAGTACTCTTAAATTTTGATAGTGTTACATAGAAGTTAATTATTAATTATATTGTTATAAATATTGATATTAATTATCATTCAATTATTATAATTAATACATATTAATAAATTATTATAATTATTATAAGTTTGTAAGCTATATATTTCAAATAAAATTATATAATATTGAATTGTCATTCAATTATCATATTAATACGTATTAAATAATTAAATTATTATAATATTACATATTATTTTTTAATTAAAAATTATCATAATTTTGACATTGATTATCATATTAATATGTGTTGTAACTTATCTTTTAAATTAATATTATTATAATATTGACATTGGTTATCATAATTAATTATAATTATCATTTATTATTATGAATAAAAAATTTATATTTAAAAAATGATAGAGAAGGTTAGTGATGAAAATAGTTATTGATAATTTTATTAATTATAAATATCCAAAAGTTTCAATATTTGTTTGTCTTAAAATTATAATATATAGTTTTTTATTAATTTTAAAGATAAAATATTGAATTGTCATTAATTGCTCATTATTAGATTATAAATAAAGGGAACTTCTTGAGGTTTGGTAAGATCAAATTTTTCTTTTTTATTTCAATAATGCTTATACAATTTTTTTTTCTATATTGATATATTTTTTTTTCTTTTAATTTCTATTACTCTATTAAATTAGAAAAAATTTGATAAATTATAAGAGAAATAGTTTATATGAAATAGTATATATATATATATATATATATCATACACATACGTCTATGATGGAATTTCTATTGCTATTTATTTTATTATTTTTAATATCGTCTAAGAAAATTTATTAATTTAAAATTAAATTAAAATAAATAATTTTTAATAAATATTTTATTTTCTTTCAATTTTATTATAGATATTAATTTTTATATAATTAGTTTAATATTTTAAATTTAAAATATTTGTTCTTTAATTTAAATAATTTTCAATAAAATTAATGAATATAAAATTAAAAATAATTTAAATTATAATTTTTTTAATTAAATTTTATATTTTAAAATATTATGTAATATATGTAAGATTATAAATAAAAATATTATACACACATGCATGCTGCTAGTCAAATAGTATATTTTTGGATTAGAAATTTTTTCGGTTTCATTTTCTTAAAACGAATGCTGTGGCAATATTGTTTATTTATAATTTTACTTTTTTACATTTTAATTAAGAATTATAATTCTCCTGTGGAAAAGTTTTGTCCTATTATATATATATATATATATATATATATATATAATAGATGGTTTTGACCGTGTATAGCGGGTTTGGGTATTCACATCAGATTTGGGTTCGAATCAGCGGGTAACGGATACCCGATAATAACTGGGTCCGAGATGGGTATCCACTACCCGAACCCGTTTACAGTTAAGTAACGGTTACTCGCCCCGTACTCTCCATATATGATTTAATGTAAAATTTGGCTTTTACTATTGTACAAAAAGGACAATTTCTATATCAATAAAGAAACAATAATATATTTACATGTGGAAAAGGAGAAGTTTTAAATTTTATATTAACTTACAGTAATAGGTTGGTTTACCGATTAAAATAAATTTTTTGTTAACTAAATCAATATTTTCTGAAGTTAACTTTATTTCACTTCCTTTCATTCTCTATAGTACAATCACGCGTTGATCGTAATCCTATCTAACAATTGCTTCAAATTTGTATAACCTAAATACTTCTTTCACTTTCCTTTCACCTCTTGGCAAATTAACTTTCTCATTTAATTTATGTGAAAGTATTGGAATCAGTTGATTAATAATTGAAGTTGAAGATTATTGCCAATTTTGATTGTCTAATTAAGATTACTTAACTATCTCTTTTTATTTATTTGGTGGTTGCGGTGTTACTACATACAATTGTTAAAATACCTCTTAAATTTATTAGAAAAATAAAAAAAGAGATTTTAAATACAATTGTATAACCAGTAACCGGTTAATTGGGTAAAAATTTAATTCAATGGTTATCATTGTAAATTACAAATCTAATGGCTTAAAATTTTGTCTTTATTGATATAGAAAAAACACTATAGGTGTTTGTTAAAATACCTCTTGATTTATTAAAAAAATAAAAAAAGAGATTTTAAATACACTTGTATAGCCAGTAACCGGTTAATTGGGTAAAAATTTAGTCCAATGGTTGTCATTGTAAATTACAAATCTAATGGCTTAAACCTTTGTCTTTATTGATACAGCAAAAATTATTATGTACAGTAGTCTTACATATAAAATTAATTTTATGGTGGTAATGAGTGTTAAACCCACAATCTTTAAAGGCAAGTTAAGAGGATTGACCATCAAACTATCAATGGTTCTTATATAAGGGAATAGCAAAAAATATATATATAATAGTTGTAGTAATTTATAAATATTTATTAATAAATAAAATATTATTGGATAATAATATAATTTTATTCATAAATACAATTTTAATGAAATTATGTACATTAGAATATCTTAATTAATTAGAAGTTTTTTTTTTTTCATAAAACTATATATATAATATAGTATTCATATCATGTCTCACTAATTTAAGCGAATGTTTTGTAGTTTGGTAATTATGAAATTTATTAAAAATAAAAAAGTTATAATTGAATAGAATGTCAATGATAATGATATTATAATTAAAATTATTTAAAGCTACTTATCAACATTACTAATAAACTTTTAATCATAATTACAATTAAATTTTAATTTAAAATATGATTCATGTGAAATATAAAATCTAGATAGATTTTTAATAAATTAGAATACAACTTGTATAAAATATTAACAATAAACTTATAAATATAATTACAATTGGACCTTATTTAAATATCTTTTTATTTTTTTATTAGTATCATCATATATTAGTATTCTTATACTTACAAGTATATTCATTAGTATACAAAGATTAAGGATTACAAATGATAACAACCATAATTAATTATAACCTACTAAATATATTATCTAATAAAAAAAGATTAAACTTAATTCTTTTCATAATATTTTGTTATTATACTTACTATAATATTGAAACATAATTATAATCTAATAATAATAATAATAGCAACAACAACTTTAAGAATACTAAGAATAATAATAACTTTAATAATAATAACACCAAAAATAACTATATACTATAAAAACCACGTAGTTTTGTTATAGAATGATTAATAGTCCAGGGTTAGGGTTGGATTTTACATCTTCAAAGTTAAAACAAACATTCTCTCAGTTTCTCACAAACTCAAACCCGCTCGACGCATAAAAACAGCTCTCCCTGACCTGTCCCTGCGCCGTTCGACGGCAACACACAACCCTCCCCTTACTTCGCCGTTCGACTAACGCAGCCCTTCCCTGCGCCGATCGAAAGGTCCACAGCACAGGTTCCCTGCGCCGTTCCCTGCGACGATCGAGAGGTTCCACAGCACATGTCGTTCTTGTTTTTTTTTTTTCATTCTGAGTTTATTTTTTTTTTGTAATTTTTTGTTACAAATTACATGAGCAATGACTGTGTGCCATCAGATTCGTTCTTGTTTTTGTGTGATGGAATGACTTGGTAATTTTTTTGTTAGTATTGATTTGATATACATGAATGATTTCAAATAAGCATTAAGCATTCAAATTCGTTCTTGTTTTTGTGTGATGCAATGACTTGTTTTTGTTTGAACGGGTATTTAAACGGATTCGGGTAGTATGCGGGTAGTTCTAAATAGATTTGGGGCGGGTTCGGGTATTATTGCTTTATTTCTTAACGGGTTTAGGACAGATTCGGGTAGTTGAATTTTTCCGGGTACCCACCCCGCTACCATCCCTACATTTATTAGTAAAAAATACATTTTAAATAAGTTAGGGTTTGAAATGCAGAATAGTGAATTAATCACTATGCATAAAAAATATGGATAGAGTACAAGTATTAGCTCTGGGTACCTGCCACCCATTACCCTCTACATAACCAGTTTTAGTTGTGGGAACCTACGGGTACCCTATCCATTTATCAGTAAAAAATACATTTTAAAAAAGTTTGGATTTAGATAGTTTAAAATGTGCGGATACTCTTCGAGTTTGGGATGGATATAGGTGATAAAATTTTAAACAGGTTTGGATATGGTATTTAAATTGATATTTAAACAGGTTTGAGACGATACAGATAGTAAAATTTTAAACGAATAAGTCACTTTAGTTTAAAATTTGAGGATATTGCTTCGTCCATGGTGTGAGTTCTAACACTAGTTGAAAAAATATTATAAAATTTGATTAAATCAATTTAAATAAATTAAACCACTTGAAACCAAAGTTAATTAAATCAAACCAAGAGAAGATAAGCCAAACCGGCTGAAAATCATGAGAATCTAGAAATTTATAGAAACAAAAAAGGGAAAGAAGCCAAAAATCCTCTTCCGATCGCAGCACCGGGATCTCTTTTCCTTCCCCTCCCCGATCAGTGTTTCGGCCACCGGGTTGTCGAGGCCAAGGTGGTGATCGACACTCTGAGCAACGGTGACCTTGACTCGGGGGATCCCTTCAATGATCGAAGCCTGCTCCACGCAAAATAAGGCTCTCTCCTGCGACCCTGCCACCTTCTGCAGTTCTCTCTTTCTCGACTTTCTGGCGAGCTCAAGCAATTTCTGGCAATTCTTCGATCAGGTAGGCTGACATCATCCCTTGATGCTTCTGTAAGGTCTTGTTTGCTCGATTTCTGGATTAATTGAGAAGTTATGGAAAGATTTTGTCTTAGGGTTCAATTAGTTTATGACAGGGGTTTTGATGAAATCGGTTATAATCAGTAACTTAATGAACTACAGTTCCATTTTCTTGCCATTAGCAACTTTATAGATGTATCTTCATCCCATGGGGTAAAACAATTCCATAGACTTACTTGCATCATAGAATACCATAGATCTACGTGCATCATAGAGAGGTTGAGAGTACGAAAAACTAACTAAATCCACAGAATTATTCTTGTTCTCGGTTTTTTTTTTTTTTTGGTGTTGGGCAGGGAAGGTAGCAGTGGAGTTTAATGACATTAGTCTGTATAGAATTGTAAGCTTCAATAGGATTTTGGGTTTTATAGGAAGCTCAACCCACATATTTGTGAGAAACTGGTCACAAATGGGTGGCATCTAAAGCACAGGGACTATTGTAAGCATTTTCTGTACTTACATAACATTATCATCCATCAGTAATACAAATATATTTTCTCCAAGAAAGGAAGTTACGGATTTTTTATTTTATTAAATGGAACAAATTAGTATAACTTAGAAAATTAGGAAAGTCACGTGCTTTATATTAAACATGCTAAACTTTATCTTTACATTTTTTTTTGCCTTTGAACGAAAATACATTTATTTTAGTAGAATTGGAAATATTAAATGTCTGTTTGGTTTGCTTTTGGAATGTGGTCTAAAGTTTTGTTGGTTCCTGAAATTGCATCCGCTGTTAGCTGAAACTGAGACTTTTTAATCAGTATGGCCTGCATTACATAATACTAGTGCAGTCTGTTACAAAGCTTTGTTGAGTTGTTAGCATGTCTCTTTGTGATTTTTACAAGATTTCCTTAGTTGTTATTGTGGTTTCCTCTTAGTTAGCCATTCTCAGATTTTTGATAAAGATGGTTTCTTGATGTTCATTTCAATCAGGTGGGACTATAGAGAAATATGAAAATGGAAAAGAAGGGGAAAAAGAAGATTACAAAAGACAAAGTAGATGTTTCTAGTCATGATGATGATTTATGCTGGTGGTTTGTTCACAAAGGAATTGAATTTTCATTCTTCTCTATTGCTGTGTTTGGGTTATTAGTTCGTGTGGCTGTGTCACTCCATCCGTACTCTGGTGCTGGTACTCCACCCAAGTTTGGGGACTATGAGGCGCAGCGGCACTGGATGGAAATTACGCTTAATCTTCCAGTTAAGGAATGGTACCACAATAGCACATCCAATGATCTCAGTTACTGGGGACTTGACTACCCTCCCCTCACTGCTTACCAGAGTTATGTTCATGGCATTTTCCTTAGATACTTTGAACCTGGCTCGGTGTCCCTTTTTACTTCCCATGGTTATGAGTCCTATCTTGGGTGGGCATCATAATACTTCAGTTACTATTCTTTCCCCTTTTGTAAAATCCTCAATTCTATTCTGAACTGAATGTTTACTTTCGCTTTTTGCTTGTAATTTTTCTGTGTTTTGCTTTGCAGGAAACTTCTCATGAGATGGACAGTCTTATCCTCTGATGCACTGATCTTTTTTCCTGCAATTTTTTATTTTATTCTTGTGTATTATCGCAATTATTCAAGTGGACGTAAAAGTGATGTAGCATGGCACATAGCCATTGTTCTCATCAATCCATGTTTGATCTTAATTGACCATGGTCATTTTCAGGTATTAGAAACTTCTGCTTACTTATTTTCTTCTTCACACCTACCTTGTTATTGAATCGTGTTGTAGTGTAGTATAATTTTTACCACCCTTACATGCTTCTGTTTCAGTACAACTGTATCAGCTTGGGCCTAACTTTAGGAGCCGTTGCTGCTGTTCTCTCTCAGAAAAACCTTGTGGCTGCTGTCCTCTTCTGTCTTTCTCTCAACCATAAACAGGTGCTTTTCTTTTTGTCTTATAGGTTATTCAGCTTTTCTTTCTTCTGGCTCCCTAAGTTAATGGGCGGATGGGTCATCTGTTAGGTGAAAAGGGGTGTTTACTTGTATTTTCTATTTTGAAGATGGGTGGTTTATGGTGACTAGCTATATCTCTTCACTTGAGCAGTGTGCAATAGATTGTTATTTGATATATTTCTTTACAATTTTCTTAGTTATTAGGTAAATTGATCATTATATTTTAACTATGGTTTCTGCATTGCACCTGCTAAAATATGCTCAGGAGAGAAAAAGTTACATTTGGGTTTTATCACTTACGTCTAAATCATTTTGGAATGCTTCCCCCTTCAAATTGCACCACATCGTATGCTCTTGCACTAATATTAGGAGTGAGTTATACTCTAAGTATGACAAACATGACTAAATAGAAATGTTGGGCTGGTCATCTAAAAAGAAAATTGTGGTTTCATTATAAAAATTGTTGTAGATAGGGTTTTATTCTTATGCATCATCAAGGGGTAACTGATAGTGTGCTATTCATATTTTGCTTATTTCAGTATTTATATAAAAGGTTTCTATAGAACAAAGGCTGTTGAGAGAATCAAATGCGGGGTGGGGAGACTGATAATTTTTACTGTAGGAAAAATTCCTGAAGAGCTTGCTTGGGAGATGATCATATCTATCTGTTGATTTTATAACATGATGCTAATATGTTTGATAGAAAACCAAATTTCTTAGTATTTTCCATACCGTATACCACTCTAACCTAGAACTTTCTTTCTTGGAGAAAATATATTTGTATTACTGATGGATGATAATGTTATGTAAGTACAGAAAATGCTTGTCTAGTGGCCATAACACCCTGAGCATTTGGTAAAATGATTGTAGATCTAACTGGGTTCTTTCGAGGAATGTGCAGTTGGTGAATAGTGCAGGTTATATTTCATCAATATGAGTTGAAGTTGAGTGTTGCTAATAATGCTTGTATGAAAATATGGTACCAAATGCCTATGCCATGAAATTGTATGATTGAGGTGATGGTGAATTGCTACATGACAACTTTTGAAGAACTAAATAGTAAGGTTCATTACTTTAAGAAGGTGAAAGTTACCTTTTTTGGACAACAAGAATAAATATTAAGTGTTCTTCCAAAAGTTGGCTCTAAGATTTTTCATAGGCTGGAGTTCCTGTTGATTGGTATGCAGGGTCTGATTTATTCATCTTATTTTATGTGTCTAGGAACCACTGTTGTGGGATTCGGAGTATCCACCTGAACTTTTCCATGTGTACTTTCTTAAGGTGTCCCTTTTTGACGAGAAAAATCAGTGAAATACCATGTGGGCATAAATTGGAAACCCATTATATTTATTCTGATGTAATAGACAGATCAGCCATCCAGGTACCTATAATCAAAAGATCTAATGGTTAAAGTCAAAGGGATTTGTCATTAATTGAATCTAATAGCATGGTTCGCTTACAGCTGATGCTCAAGTACACTTAACACTGGATTGGGTAACTTCATTGTCACATATTGTGCTTCTGATATAAAAACCTGATACATGTCATATTGGTCATGAATGGGAAATTTGTATGAATACTTTTGAGCAGACTGTTTACAATAGTCCCTTTGCTTTTAGATGCCACCCATTCAACCAGTTCCTCACAATTATGTGGGCTGAGCTTCCTATAAAACCCCAAAATCATATTTAAGCTTATAATTCTATATAGACTAATGTCTTAAACTCCACTGCTACCTTGCCTGCCCACCACCAAAGAAAAAAAGAAAAAGAATAATTTTGTGGATATAGTTAGTTTTTCCTATTTCTCAACCTCTCTATGATGCAAGTAGGTCTATGGAATTGTTTTACCCCATGGGATGAAGATACATCTATGAAGTTGCTAATGGCAAATAAGTGGAAAGGTCTCATGGTTTTTACTTTGTTTGGATTTAGAATGTGACCAGGGATCCTGCAGACCTTAACTTTTTGTGTAGCTTTAAACTTGGCTTAATGACAGAAGGAAAGAAATTGCCAGTCAAGTAGTTAGTGGTTAAAATATGTTACATTTGATGTTGTGCATATGTAGGCCGTTTTGGAAGGAGATTGGTAGGCACTTTCGGAAACAAAATTCATTTACTAAATGATAATAACATAAAATGCAAGTACAGTGACTGAATCATGTTTTCCTTCCAAGTAAAGTTCCAATTACAAAATCTAAGACTCTTCTTATATGTTTTATCTCATCTGTTCTAAGGTTGGTTGATGCTTATCAGAAAGTTTTTTTACTCCCTTCCAGATGAGTGCCTATTTTGCACCTGCCTTTTTCAGCCATCTCTTGGGCAACTGCTTGAAGCGTAAATATCCTGTGCTTGAGATCTTGAAACTTGGACTGGTGGTCTTAGGAACATTTGCTATCATTTGGTGGCCATATCTTCATTCGAGAGATGCTGTTTTGGAGGTAAAGATATGTAATTACAGTAATAACAGCTAGTTTATATTTTCGTTTCCATTGGTTGATGGATATAGCAGTGTTGTTGCTGGGCGCTCCAGGCCGGCCCTAAGGCGGGGCGAGCGTTTGGCGCCTGGTATAACTTCAGGTGAGGCAATATTAACTAGGCATTGCCTAGGCCCGAAGCTGATGCAAGGTTCGGGCGAGCGCCTCAAATAGAAATTGCTACTTCCCATATGGATATGAAAATCTTAGGTTTAACATTTAATAGAAATATAAATACGGAAAAAAAGTGCTAAAAGCGGCTGGGATATAGAAAGTTTGACAGCCATTTAATGTTTTGGTCATAATTTAACACAAATATGGAAAGAAAGTGGCTGAAAATTGGAAACTTATATAGCCATTATATAAAAAGATCAAAATCTAATCTAACCATTATAAATAAGTATGGAAAGAGAAAGGAGTAAGTGGCTTCAAATTGGGAAGCTTGACAGCCAGTCAAAGAATTAGGTGAATAAAATCTAATAAAAAGAAAAGGAAAGCACGTGGATTTCTGCTACATGATAGAACGTAGCAGACTCAACATAAAGCAGAAAATCCTTGGAAACTAGAATTTTTAGTTTACATGATATAGATTTGATTCTTCAACATTCATTTAGAATTCTAAATTGTTTAATGTGCCTTTTGAAATTAAGTTTTGGATGCATAATTCTAATTCTAAATGCACGATATAGTTTCGAACTTGCGATTTCTTTAACAATACATCTAAAATTTTAAATCATCTAATGCTTTTTGGAACCAATATAGAATTCTACATTTTGAGTTGTCTGGAATTTTTTAATCCTCATATCATTCAGGTGAGTGCCTTGGGCAATGGAGGATCTTGTCGCCTCAAGGGCGCCCAGCGCTTTTGATAACACTGGGATATAGTTCTATCTGTGACTTCTTGGGGTTTAAAAAGATAAAAATTTCATGTGCATTCTTTTATCAGTTCATATGTTGATCCAACAAGTGGAACACATGGACATCTCTTCTTGCAGTTCATATTTTAATAACCACCTGTTTGCCTGGACACTGAATCTCTAAGCGAGACCTTTGGTCATTGTATCGTCAATGATTCTCATAGTTGACATTAATTCTTGTTTCTTCATGACTTCTCTTGTTTCTTCATGACTTTTCCAACTTATCCTCAAACTAGTTCTTTGAAGGATAAAATATATGCCATTTTAGTAGCTTTTAGAGGAATTGACTGCATTATTGTATATTATGTTCTAGGCACTGGCAATTAAGTTAAGGAGAATGGCCAGTACATCCTTTTTGTTTCAGAATCTTGTGCTGTGTAATACCGTTGATTGTGATTCTTTTAGTGTTCTAATTGCATAAGCATTCTGTTCTGTAAGAGATTATGATGTAAGTGCAAATGGAAATGCTCAAACAGTTCATATTTCTATTATGTTCCAATTGCTGATCACCAATTGGATATTAACACAAATGTTCTTGTGACATGGATTCAAGAAAGCACTTTAGATGTTTCAGAAGGGATGTATTGGAGTTTGAAAATGATCATTCGGTGTTCACATGAATTGGAAACAAAAAAGCTTGATTACACTACTTGACTCAGGAATCATAAAGTTGATAATCATATACCTTATGATGTAGGAGAGGTTTAGCAACCAGCATACTAATGCTATCATGACACGCTATTTCCAGGCAACTGATGAGTTTTAGAATTCAGAATTAAGAAAATAGGGACATTTAGGGTTAGGAAATTGAATTCAAGTGAGAAAAGAAAGAAATTAGAGGGCGTTCAGGGCTGTCAGCTGTGAACAGAACATGAGTTAAGCATGAGCAGTGATGGAGTAGCAGCAGCAAAGGGAAGATAGAGAAGTGGGAAGAGAAAAAATCAGGCACAGAGGCCATGCAAATGAAGTCAAAATATAAGAAATCTAATAAAACAGTTAGTTTATAGGTATTTATAGTCTTAATAACTAATCTATTATTAGAGTTATGAATCCCAAACTAGAAAGATTTTAACCCAATACTGAATAGTAGCAATCGACTTTTGAATGTTTCTAATGAAAACAAAAATTAACTTTAATAGCATGCTAACTATCTAATAGAACAATGTAGAAAAAAAGAATATGAATTCATAATTTAAAATTAAATAAAAAAAATGTTGCATATAGCTTCTTTTTAGTCCATCACCTTAATTTACGCAATGTATGATTCTTTCTACAGGTTCTTTTCCGTCTTGCTCCTTTTGAGAGAGGGATATATGAGGATTATGTGGCTAACTTTTGGTGCACTACATCAATTGTCATTAAGTGGAAGAGATTATTCACAACACAATCGCTTAAGTTGCTCAGCTTAATTGTTACCATATTAACATGTCTTCCTTCAATGGTTCAGCAAATAATGGCTCCCAGCAAAAGGGGTTTCCTTTATGGGCTGCTGAATAGTTCTTTCTCATTCTACTTATTTTCATTCCAAGGTAAGTGAAATATCCTTTCTTTTCCTCATTATCTTATGATTTGTAATTTTGTGTAGCAAATATTCGCATCACTACAAAAAATTTGCAGTTCATGAGAAATCTATTCTGCTGCCACTGCTTCCTGCAAGCCTACTAGCTGTGGAATTGCGTGATCCATTCGGGTTATTGATGCATTATGCATTGTTTTCTATGTTTCCACTTCTGTGTCGGGACCAATTGATTGCTCCATATATAGCTCTTTATGCTCTCTTCTTCCTTATTTACTTTACACCTGGTGGAAGAAGAGATGCTAAGATTCATCATTCTGCCATGCCCTCTTCCCTTTCACTTATTTTAGCCTTTTTTTATGTTTGCTCTCTTGTTCTTCACATAATTTACTTGACCATTCATCCCCCAGAGAAGTATCCTTTCCTTTTCGAAGCAATGATTATGCTTCTCTGCTTTTCTCACTTTGTGGTGTTTGTTTTTTACACCAATTCAAGGCAATGGATGTTGTCAAGACAAGAAAAAGAAAAGAAACTAAATTGACCTTTCTGTGTTCTAGAGATTAGGTTTGTATACCTGACATATATATATATTTTTTTTTTTATTGGTGGGAGCATTGATGTAGAGCTGGCAAATTCATATGCAAGCATTTGCTGGGGGCATACTGTTTATGTGAACGATTGATCAATTGAAGATTCTAATGTCTACTTAATACAATTAATGCACAGCAGATGGAATTATCTGCATGGTTTATTTTCTTTTGCTTTATTTTCTTTTGCACCATCGATTGAGATTAGAAACTTTCTGAGTTAAGTTTGCTCACAGTTTCTTATGTTTTTCTTTTGATTTTTTGGTGCTTTTTCTTGCCTTCTCTGAATTTTTTATTTAAATGCTATCTGACAAGAATTCCTTAAGTTGGTGTTTGTGTAGGGTTAATTACAATGTACCCTAAAGATTTTTCTCAATAGATACTTCAGGCTTTATTATTGTTGAATTTAGCAATTCTAGTCCTTATAGTACACAAATATACAAAGTTTTGAAGGATGTCAGGGGCTAAGCTGTTTTAATGATAATTTAGAAACTAAATTGTAATCTGATTTAAAAAGTCTGGAGACTAAAGTTTGGTGACGAATTTCTGATTTTATAATGGACTAAAATTTTGGGTCATTAGCAAGCTTCAAGGATTAAAATTGCTAATTTTGAAATGCAAGGATTAAAGTGTATATTGAGGAAAAACCTGGTGGTTTCTTTTGTAATTAATCTGTGTGTATATAAAGCAATGATGATGAAAACAAAGGGTGCAAGGTGGGGAAGCTTTTTTAAGCAACTTCAAGAAGTAGCCCTTGGAATCCTTTTTAGCTTAACTGTGTTAAAAAAGTAGAACTATATTGTGAATGCAATTGCCTACTTGGATTATGTCTTGAGATTTGGAATAACAGCTGGTGGTAACAAGATGAATAAACTGTTCAAGCACAATGGTCAATGGTTGATTCAATCCCTAAGCTGCGTGATCTAGAATTGCAATACAATTAGTGAAGCTGAGTGAATTTTAGCTTTAGGATATTTATTTATTCAGGTTGGATGAAAATGCAATGGATCCAATTAGGGCATGGATATTTATATTTTTTCAGTTTAGGACACAAGAATAGTTTGCCATTGCTTCGTGATATTTTTACAGCTTAGATTGAATTAATGTTGAAAAAAAGAATGTATTAAGTTGGTTTAACACGTCACTCGGCGAATCATGGAGACTTGCTAGATCATAGTGTCAAGAAAAAAAGAAGAGAATGAGTCATTTAAGCCTAGTTCTTGTAGTAACTAGGGTTTGATTCTCGAGACGAGATCATAAATAAAGATTTTTCTTTATTTAGGAATCCCCCTAGTTCTAGCATAGATGGTTTTGTCTTTGATTAGACTAAATAGATGAACTTAGTACTGTGAGAAAAAGCTAATTCATGACTCCATTATACCACTAAACCAAAAAATAAAAAGAAGAATGTGTACCATTTCATTTCTAGATTAAAATGTGTCGATTTCCCTTCATATCTCCTCTCTTTTTCGGTTTTTTAGGATCATTGGAGTAGAATATTTTGAACCTGAGGTCTATAAGTTTTGATTTTGGCACCAATTGAGAGGGAATCGTTGTATTGCACCAGTAGAATATGCTAAATCAAGCTGTGTCTGATGACAGGTTTTGCTGTACCCTATGGTTGTAACATAAATTGTACTAGGAGATGTTTTTTTATTAGAATGGCCATCACCATCAATCAATTAAAGCTCAACAGCTAATTATGGAGTATTTTGAGACCAAATAAGGTTAAAGTGTAAGAGAATTTTGCTTTCTTTTATATTATCATTCTATTTCAGGATTGAGAGTAATATGCTTTACTCTTTTTAAGTCTTAACTATGTGCTTAAAGCACCTTGGGATTGCTTTTTGTTCTTCTGTTGGTTGTGCAATACAGGTTTTTTTCTTCTTTAGTGCATAATTATTTGGAATGACATGTTGAAATAGAAATAGATTTTGATGCTGTTAATCACCAACCTTTGCTTAGCACCTGTTATATAATCTTATGCTATGTGGGTCTCATAAATTATTGTGTTTCATTAGAGAAGAATCAGATTTTTTTTTTTCTAGAGAATAATCGTACTGTTGCTTTCATTAACTATTTCCCTGATTTGAGAAGATGTTCCCCTGTTTTTTTTCCTACATTCAGCTAAAGAGACTGAAGTTACCATAATTAGACAAAGATGAGAAATGTTTTTGAGCCTATTTATACCAAAAATGTATTTGATCATGTCAGATTACATCATTCCATTAAGGCTTAATCTATTCTTTCTCTGCAATTTTCAGTATTTTTAGTAACATTTTCTAACTGTGGAAAGCATTTTCCAAATCACTGTTAGCTAATGTGATGAGCCATAATTGTGGAGATGGAGAGGTAAGAATCTTGATAAGACTGTACTCTTGTGCCATAATTTTTGTCCACTGTATAATTTTCACATGTTAAGATTCTGTTTATTTTCAGAAAATAATTTACATTTAGAAAATATTTTCATGGAAATCACTTTTCAAATATTTTCCAGATGATAATTATTTTCAGTTGTTTGGTTGCAATTTGAAAATTAGTTAAAAACAAGCTAATTTTGCCAGCATGATGTTGTGGGTATAGACTATTTTTTTTCAAAAAAAGTAGTAGGTTAATAATAAACAGAATGTTTGATTTATAATTTCTTATAGTATTATTTTAAATTATTGATAATTTAAAAAAAATAAATTTTTGATTTATTTTTAGTATATGTATTTTATTTAACGTAGATGTATTTAGTTAAGAATAAAAAAAAGTTGTATCAATTAATGAAAATATAATTTAATAATGATATGATTTAATCTTATATTACATTTACATTTGTTGATTCAATACCTTGTATTCAAATTTGACAAAGTCTATTATTTGGATTTATTAAATATTTCATTTACATGAATTTAAAATTATTTCAATTCAATTAAACTCATTTTTTAAAAATTTATAATTTAAGAATTCACTATTATAACTGAAAAAAAAAAATCAATACATGCATATGCATTATTATGCATTGAAATTCATGTGCAACATTTTTTTTTCATTTATTTGAACTAAATTTTATTATAAGAAGCTTATTAATATTATATTTTGATTTTTATATTTATATAAGATGAATATTATTAATTTTTAAATAATACACTACAAAAAATTCGACAATTACCAAAGAAATTTACCGACGGAATCTTTTTCGTTGGTAATTAGCAATAAATTGCAAATGGATTTAAATTTCATTGGCAATTGAGAGTGAAATATTTGCACTAATTTTTTATTTTTACTGACATATTAGCAACATATTACCGACGAAATTATTGATAGATTTTAAATTCTGTAGATAAAAAAAAAAGGTATGTACTCGTCTCTATTTTTAATAATTTACCGATGGATTTTAATATTTAGTGATGGAATTTCCTTTGCTAAATTTTAAATTTTTTGGCGCAGTAAATGGAAGGCAAAATAAATAAATTATTGACAAAAATTTTTTATTTAGCGATAAAATTTTTGTCAGTAATTTTGAATTTACAATATAAATATATATCTTTTTCTCCTTTCTCTATTTTTTTCTATCATTTTATTTCTACTTTTTTTTTTTCCTTTTTCTTCTCCTTTATCTTTCTTTCTTTCTTCTTTTTCTTCTTCTTATTCTTGATGTTCACTTCTCTTTTTTTTCCCTTTTCTTACTCTTCTGCTCTTTTTGTTTTTTTTCTTCTTCTCCTTCATATTCTTATTTTTTCTTCTCTTTTTCTTTTCTCCATTCTTTTATTTTTCTTTCCTCTTCTTCTTTTGTAGTTTTAATTTTTCTTAATTCTTATTTTCTTTCTTCTCCTTCACCTTTTTTTATTTTTCCTTCATGTTCATTTTTCTTCTTCTCCACTATTTCTATTTTTCTACTTCTATTTCATCTTCTTTTTTCTTCAAGTCTCTTTTTCTTCTCCTCTTCTCTATTTTCTTTCTTTTTGTCTTCATCTTTTGTGTTTATAATTAATTTTCTTTAATTGGCTTAGTCATTAATCAAATTTAATTGGTGTAAGTATGAAGATGTGATTAATTTAATTGATTTGATTATTAATTATGAAACATTAAAATAATATAGTTTAAAATTTTTATTCTTCAAAATATTTTTAAAAATGCCAATGGATTAGCAATTATTTACCAACGAAAATTATTGACGAAATATTGACCGTATATTTTCAAACCACTTACAATCAAATTATAAATATATCCTATCATTAAATTAGAATTAATAAATTTATCAATGAAATAAATTTTTGGTCAGTAATATTTTACCGATAAGGGATTTACTGACGAATATTTTTTGTAGGTATTTCGTTGGTAAACCTAATTACCGATGGATTTTTATATTTTATCAACAGAAAATTTCATTGGTAATAATTGAAATTTTTGCAGTGATATAAATTTGATTATATAAATTTCTATTTAGTTTAATTTAATTTTTTTAATAAAATTTAATGATGGTCAATTTTCATAAAATAAAACGGATTTGGGATACTTTTATATAAATAGTATATATTTGTATATTTGAGATATAGAGATAAATTGAATTTTGAAAACAAATCAACTAATATTTATTATTATATTTATTATTATATTTATTATTGCAAAACTTTTAACTATAATTTTATTCATTATTTGAAATACACGTAATTTATTATAATACTTTTTAAAAAATTAAATTTGTGAATAATAAATCCATCTAAAGAAATGAAAGAAAAAAAATAAAATTTTTAATATACTGTAGCCAAAACATTTAAATTAAAATTTAGTGAGTCATTGAATTTTATTTTGAAGAAATTATTTGTAAAAATAGTTTTTGATGTAAACTCAAGATGTAGAAATATAGGAGGAGGAAAAAAAAAAAAGAAAGAAAGAAAGAAAAAAGGAATGAACTAAATGAAAAAAAAAAAAAAGCAAAGGGTAAAAATATCACTACAGGAAAGAAGGCTGGTTAAATTGGTATTATATTGTTTTTGTGAACAATAACTTTGGGTTGAGTTTTAATATATATATAATATTAACATTTTTAACTCATAAGACCATAAAAATAAAAATACTAATAATGTAAATTTTTTATTTTAAAAATTTTTATTGTTAAATATGAGAATAATGAAAAAAAGGTAAATTATGGTGGTCAAAGGTGGTTAGTGGTGGTGAACGGTGAGTAGTGGTAGTGGCTAACGGTGATTAATAAATTATCAAAATATAGATTTATAATGTTGTAATAAGTTTGTAAAATTTTGAAAAATATTTTACGCTCTTAAAAATGACAAGTTATTTTCCTTAAAAATGACGTAATTTTCTTTTGATCAGAAAAATATTTTCTGTTAATTTATTTTTCTAAACGCCCCGAACAATGAAAAATTTTGAAAAATATTTTTCTGTAAATTATTTTACGGAAACAAAAGGAGCTTAAGAGAATATGATTAATATAATTAATTTATAATTTTATACTCTTATATTTATTATTTTCTTTGTTCTTTTTTAAAAGGACAATTAAATCACCTAATTATAACAAAATACTCTTTAATATGATTAAGTTATCTTCTATCTCAATTAGAAGGGTAATTCTACAATTTTTTTTTCATTAATCTAGATTAAGAGAGAAGAAAGGGTTATAATATAGGTTTTAAGAAATTATATATATTCCTTCCGCGACGTGTGTGACCACGATTTGATTTTAAATCAAAATTGAATCAAGACTGAATTGATTAAAATTGAAATTAAAGTATAGTCAATGATTCATAGTTTCAAATTGTAATTAAAACTGTATATTTAAGGTTTGACTTCGATTCTTCATTTTTTTAAATTGAAAATGATGGTTTTGGTTTAAAATCAACGGTTTTGGTTTGACACCTAGAAACATTCTTAAAAAAATTTTCTAACTTATTATTATTTACTCAACTTATAAATCTATAAAAAAAATTCTAAAATGATTTAGAATAAATTATCTAATTTCAGTTTCAAATCAAAATAAAATCGGAACCTACGATGTCAAAAGAGTCTTCAAAACTATTTAAAAGTGGATAGATTTTGGTTTCAAATTTTTTTATAATTGAATTGATGGTTTTAAAATCAAAATCAGTGATTTTATAAGTATAATGGTGCATACTACACTTCTAAATATATATATATACTCATATACATTGGGTTAGTTTGAGTTTGAGATGGTTAAGGAAAAATAGTTAATATAGTTAAAATGTATATTTTTTTTCTAAAATATCCTACATAAATATCAAATTATGTATATACAAATTGACAATATTGATGTATATTAAGTGAGGGTACATTAAAAAAATTAAACAACAAATAATTTTTTAAAAAAAGAAATAAGAGTACAGTGTGAGACTAATAAAAAAGAAAAGCAAATATATATATAATCAGTGATAAATAACTGCTAACCATTCTTTTTTTTTTTTCTTTGAAACTAATCACTAACCGTCCTTAAACACTAACACCTTACTAGAAGCAAGTAGGGTCTCAGATTCTAAACTGTCTCCCTCTTCTATGTGTTCCCATCTCAACTGTGCAAAAGCATTTATACTCGAGACACGATGTAGGGCTGGGATCCCTGTTGTCTTTCAATTTAAGGGCCTTTAGTGGCACCCTGCCTCTAACGAGGGCACCCAAGATCCCATCCTTCCCTACAACAGAACATGTTCTTGTAACACTAATATATGCAAAATGTTCCCCTTTCTCATCTTTTTTTGACTGATTCAGTCAACAAAAACTCATTTTCCTTTCTTTTCCTCCTCCCCTTCCTTCTATTGTGAAACTTTTGTGTATTTAATCATTAGCAGATTAGGATTCTCTTGTAAACTTTCCGCCATTGATGACAAAAAATTTTAATTTTTCTTAATACTGCAATTTAGTCCTAAAAGAAAAAAAAAATCTATCTTTTAGAGGAGGTTTTGCTTTTTGTAAGATGGATAGTTTACTATAATGATTGGATAAGTTTTACGCACCGACTCACCAATCACCACCATTAGTGCAATTGCAATTGAAAATTCCTTTTCTCAAGTTAGAACATATCCAAAGATGATCGTTTAGAGATTCTTGATAATATGGATTCTTATAACTGCTCCTTTTAGTTATAAATTATTTGTATTTTTTATTTATTTACGTGACTGCAATTGCTATATCAGCCGGAAAAAAAACTAAAATATATTTTGATGGGTTAAGCATTACCCTTTAATTATCCATTTAAAAAAAACCATTTTTGTTTATCAAATTAATAAATAAAGAATACAAATTAAATTTCTAAATAAGGGAGATTATCTTTTTTTATATATTTTTTTTAATATTGAAAGAAAATAAATTTAAACCTAAACCTTTTGACAAGTCGTATATACACTTACCATCAACATATGTGGAGGTGTGCTACTTTCTTTTTTATATGCTGTATTGTTAACTTATCGTTGTATGCATGATTCTTTCTATCTACAGTATGCATTATCTATGGTTTCTTTTTATTATATCTTGATGTGCAACACACTTTTTTATTTATTCAGGTGAATATAATTATAGTGATAATATACATTGATGGGTCAAAAAACATTACTAGGTTTTATCCTTTTTTGGTTACATCAAGTTTGTACATATAGGAGATAATTTTTTTATATCCAACACTATGCACTGTATGTTTTTTTTTTAGCATTGTATTACATATCATGCTTTCGGTTGGATTCTAAACATGAATGATTCTTTCTTAGTTGAATTTTTTTTTCTCTTTTTGGTATTAATAGATGATGACTTTTGAACACGAATGCCAAAGAAAAATGGCAGCCAAAGTCTATGGTTCTTTAATCGTCTGTGTTCATATTAATTGGATGTTCTTTCTTTGCATGTGCATTGCATTGCAAAAAAAATAAAAAAAAATAAAAAATCTTTATTAGGTTAAGTGTTCAAATGCCAGGTACTTGTTAAGTAACTTTCGGCTTGCCTTTGCCTTTGATCGGTAACATGGAATATACGTAGGATCCTCAGAGGTTAGAACTAAGGGTTAATGAGATTTTTTAATTTGAAGAAAACGGTTATGCTTGAAAGGTTTTTAATTTTCTGTTCGTTGCATTGCTAAAAAGATTTATCAAACCACATCTAGTTGACTGTTATGTTAATAAAAAATAGTATATTTAACTATTAGCTGTTGATTAAAATCCTCACTAGAGATGTATGAATAAAATAAACTATGAATTGCATAAAACAGTTGAATAAACATAACCTAGTATAGTTAAAAACCAAATGCATGTATAAACAAACCAACCTATATGGTACTGCTGGACATATATGAACAAACCGATATGGACATAGACAACAATGCATGCTTAATCCACGACATTGCTAAGATCATAATCTGAAATATCATGTGCCTAATTACATCCATGCATGCATATGTATATATATATATATATATATATTTGTCTTTTTGATCATCTGAATTACCTACTTTCTATATATGGATTCATTCATGCACCAAATTGAAAATACTAGCAATTTAAAATAATTATATTACAATTTCATACTATTTTAGTTTATTTTTTCTAATAAATGATTAAAAATGCTTTTTTTTTAAAATATAAATTTGGTATATAATTAATAGGCTCGTATATATCAAAATACATCGAAGATGAAGGACTAAATAGTTGTTAAATGAGGAAATAAACAGTAAAGGGACTATATAGTAATATTATATTAAATTCAAAGGACCCAAATAGTGAAATATTATATAGTATTTAATAATAAAAAAAAAAACTATTTGGACAAAACGACTTCATAAACAAAGCAACGACGAAAGAACTAAATAATTATCAGTGTTAAACTTTGTAGACGAATCAATCAATAGTTTGTCAAGATAGTAGGGATATAATTAATTTTAGCAAAATCCAGGGACTAAATAGCAAATTTCCTTAAAATAACAGTTTTTTTGATATTAGGGAGAAAATCCAGAAGGGTACCCTAAGCCTAGTTTGGCAACCATTAGCCCTAGATGGTAAGTAAAATTGAGAGTTTAATTGTAATAAAAATGTGGCGGGAATACAGAAAGCCTGCCAAATTAATTGGCACTATTTTCCAAAACTAACCATGACTTGAGTGTAAATTACAGTAATTAACTTGCAGTTGACAGATTATCAAAACACTGCAGTTTTGATTTGACATAGATCGCTATGGGTGAATTTTTAATTATTCTAATCTGCATTTATTTAAAATTTGATTATTCATTCATTTTATATTTAAATATTTATATATGAATCTATTTATAATATTATTATCCGTACTTTATCAAATCAAATTCTTTTAAAGAAATAGATGCTTATAATTAGGCATATCGACGAGTTAAGTTCTAAATTTTACTTTTTAAAATAAAATACGAATTAAACCTTTATTTATTTTTTAGAAAATATTTTTCTAAAACAATATTTTGTTAGAAAATATTTTTTAAATAACTATTTTTTATTGCAATATTGAAAATAAATTAAAAAGATAAAAATTTTAATTTTTAAGACTATAAAATATTAAAAATTATAAAAATTTATATATTAAAATTGTATTATTAAATATTAGAAAAAATTATAATTTTAGTATAGCGGTAGTAATCAACAATGACTGACGATTGATGGTGATTAAAAATGATGAGTATCAATAATTAATAGATCAACAAATATATATTTATAAGGTTTTAATAGTTTTATTAGTGTATTTTAAAAAGTAGTAGTTTTCTTTAAAATGACATAATATTTCCTTTGACAATTAAAAAAATAGTTTTTATTGGCTGATTTTTCTGAACATTTTAGATATTAAAAAATCTAAAAAAATATTATTAAACTAAATTATTTACTAAAAACAAATAAGATTTCACAAACTAATTTTTTAAAAATCTAACATTTTTTAAAACAAACGGAAATTAGTCTGAATGAAAAAAATTCAAATCTTTTAAGTAAAGTGGAGTGTCCGATCCTTTTGAATTAAAAAAATTATGCTAGAAATACTTTTCTTTATGGGTTTAATATGGGCTGTGTTTGGCAATAGCTCTTTGAGTAGTTTTTAGAGTTTTAACTAATCAAAACGTTGAACGTTGTTTAAAAAATTGTTCGGTAATATAATGTTTGAACTGATTTTTAAAGGTTAGGGTAGCTTTGTATGAAAAGTTAACTCATGTAACATTTAACTTTTAGTGTTTCATAAAACGCTACTCAAACAATTAAACGCCACTAAAATAACTAACAACTGTCAAAATAATTAATTTTGCCGAAGAGACCCATGGTACGAGCACGATTAAACTTAGACCGAAAGGCTAAGAGTATAAATAAATAAATAAATAATATTTTTCTAAATTCCAAATCTCTGAGCGTTATACTCACAATCCATTATTAGTAGGTTGGTATGTGACTGAATTTGGAATCCAGTTTTCAATTTTCCAAATAAAAACTATTCAACTGACAAATTAATTTGTTTCCTTTTAATTATGTAATTTATTTTGTCAACAAAAAAGGTAAATGAATCTGAAAAATCTGACAGGATAGTCTTTACAAGACCCTGCCAAATCTGCTAATTTGTAAATTAAATTTCCAATGTCAGTGAAGGTCAAACCCATTCTCTTTAATTTCATTTACACCCTCTTCTTATTTGAATATTTTCTACTCATTGCATTAAACATTTCATTCCAATTCAAATGCTTTTAACCCAATTTGCTAGGATGATTGGTTAAATAAAAAATAATTTTATTTACCAACCTAATTAATGTCAATATAAATATTTTTTTCTTTTCATTTACCAATTTTTGTATATTCATTTTCTTAGTATCTCATAAGTAGACATTCACAAGGCAAATCCTTTAAGATCAAAGTTGAGTAATCCTTTCCTTCTATGCAAGCTATAATATCATTGCAATTTATATCTTTTTCCCTGTCATTGTTGATTCTGTTTAGAAAAATACTTATCTATACGTGAACTCATAAAATCAAATTAAACAGCAAATTCATTCATGTGTTTGGAGGACTATCAGCGTCTCCAAGACTTTTAAAATTTAATTTTTTATCCCTAAATTTTATTTTTTTTTTTTAAATGTACAACCCTTCCCTAAAAATTTAAAAATTCTATTCTATTTTTTTTTATTTAATTCCTTCACAGAATCTAATAACAATAATATATATATATATATAAAAGGACGGCTTCCCATCTTATATAAATTGTTGAAGCCTCTCACCATTTCAATAAACCATAAACTCCCTCTTCATCCCCAACCAAATCAACGCTTAAAAACGGAACTCTCTCCTTACACAGAGAGAAAGATAGAAAGCCATGGCCATGATATTAACAACTCTATTAGTTATATTCTTGTCTATATTCTTTAAGGTTGCATATGACACCATCTCATGTTATTTCCTAACACCAAGACGCATCAAGAAAATTATGCAGAAGCAAGGAGTGTGTGGCCCTCAACCTCGCCCTCTTACCGGAAACATCTTAGACGTGACCTCTTTTGTCTCCCAATCGACTTCTAGGGACTGTGATTCTATTCATCACGACATAGTTGATCGCCTCTTGCCACATTACGTTGCCTGGTCTAAACAATATGGTACGCAAATTTTTCTTTGTTGTTCCTTCATCAGAATTCGAACGTGGGATCTCTCTCTCTATCTCTCTGCAAGCTCTGATGGATTTTGAGCCTGCAAATTCGCAGTTCTGGAGACAACTTCAGTTTTTTGTGCATCTATTAATCCGATTTCACAATTCTGAAAACGACTTATCGCAGTACCTTATGTTTATGTCCAGTATTTCGTCAGGGTCTAATAAAATTTGAACTTATAACCTTACAATTTTTGAAAACGACTTGAGAGAAATGAAATCGTTTTTTATACAATATTGAATGTGAAATGAATCGTTTTTGTTATCTTGTAGGGAAAAGATTCATATATTGGAATGGGATAGAACCGCGAATGTGCTTAACAGAGACAGAGTTGATTAAAGAACTTTTAACAAAGTATAGTATTAAAGCTGGAAAATCATGGCTGCAACAACAAGGTTCGAAACATTTCATTGGTCTTGGCTTGTTAATGGCAAACGGCGATAGCTGGCACCATCAACGACATATCGCTGCGCCGGCATTCATGGGAGACAGACTAAAGGTATTTTATTATTATAAATATTAATTTTATTTTCCTGTGCTACTCCGTAAATTGCGTGTTCCAAATTCAGCAGTCCCGAGAATTTTATAATAAATATTCTTTAAATGGTTGGGTTTTAATTTTTTTTTTCTTTTTTTATGCTGAAAGAGCTACGCTGTGCATATGGTGGAATGCACTAAGTACATGCTTCAATCACTAGAAAATGCAGTGAAATCGGGAGAAACTGAATTCGAGATTGGTGAATATATGACAAGACTTACTGCTGATATAATTTCAAGAACTGAATTTGATTGTAGTTATGAAAAAGGCAAGCAAATATTCCATCTTTTAACTGTTCTTCAACGTCTCTGTGCTCAAGCAAGCAGGCACTTGTGCTTTCCAGGAAGCAGGTGAGATAAATTTTTTGTATTTACTTTAAGTCAATTCTCTTATTTTTGTTCGATAAAAGTTAAAGGGTTTTCAATATTTTAACTAATTAGTTAGTTAATTTTGAAAAGATTCCATCTTTTTGTATGATTAAGCTTTTATCTTAATGCTGATTCTTTATGTTTTGTTTCAGGTTTTTTCCAAGTAAATATAACAGAGAAATAAAATCTTTAAAAATGGAGGTGGATAGATTACTAATGGAGATTATACAAAGCAGAAAAGACTGTGTAGAGATTGGAAGGAGTAGTTCTTATGGGAATGATTTACTGGGTATGCTTTTAAATGAAATGGAAAAGAAGAGAGGATCAAATGGGTTTAGTTTGAATTTACAGTTAATAATGGACGAATGCAAGACCTTCTTCTTTGCTGGACATGAAACTACTGCTCTTCTCCTTACTTGGACTGTTATGCTTCTTGCTAGCAATCCTTCTTGGCAAGAAAAGGTTAGAGATGAGGTTAATCAAGTTTGCAATGGCCAAACTCCTTCCATTGATCATCTTCCTAAGCTCACCTTGGTAAGCAAGAATTTCTTTAGTTTTCTTCTTGTTTCTTTTCTTTTCTTAGGGCGTTTTTAGTTCATAGTTTGTAGTTAACTATTAACTGCTAGCAATTAGTGGCATGAGCACTGGCTGAGCAGGATTCAAAGAAAAATTGTGGGGTCAGAAAAATTTTCAAAATTGAAGGGACAATCTTAAAGAAAAATTATAATTTACAACATTAAATAGTTTAAAATATGATATTTCAACATTAATTATAATTTACAGCTGCCAATTGCCGAATTCATAAATTGTTTTTTTAATTATTAATTAGCTCGTCAAGCTAAAAGAACATTATAGACTATACAAGAGATATATCTTTCTTTTTGATTCATATAAGTGAAAATACCACCCAGATCACATCTGGTTGGCTTTGCATTAATATTTTTAATAAAAAGTGATTTAAAATATTAACTCAACATATTCATTTTATTTTTATTCATTTTATATGCATCTCAATAGGTATATCTAATTGGGTTAAAAGAGTCATTAAGTACCCGATGTCTCATAATTGGAATTAATAATTTTTTCATATACAATTTATGTTAATTGGTTTTAATATTTATACGAGAATTCTATGAATTGGTATTTTCCAAAGCATATGTGTAATTACAAATTGGTTTCTTCCTTACCTTTTTTTTTTCTTAATCATTTTTTCAACTCATGCTTTTATATAAAATTAAAAGACAAAAAGAAAAAAAAAAAAAAAAAAGAGCTGGCTGGCTGTGGTTAATTTAACTATGATAGTGATAGTTGCTTAGAAGAATGTTTTGGTAGGGTCTCCAAATACAAAAAGAAAAATTGTCAAGAATCACACAAGAGGCTATGGGCTCATGGCCCTCCACTTCCGAATTTGTTCTTTCCTATTTTTGTTTTTGCTTAATATAATTTTAAAGGAAAAAAAAAAGATTAATTAAGAATCCAATCATTAATTATTCACCAGCCTAGCGTACTTTAGCATTCCTTAAAGTTGCCATGAAATTAGTCAAGAAATCTGTCTATATGTACTGGCCAGGAAAAGATTTGCAGAATGGTAACTATCTTAGTACTCAATTCTATCAAGTCATTTTCGGGCCATCGAGACCTGAAAAATAGTCCTATACTTATACATTTTATAAGTTTACGTCGATGATAATTGATTATCTGATTTGTAAGCTGTGTTTCGCAATAACATTTTAAGTGGTTTTTCGCATTTTGACTTTTATGGTATTCAGTGGTATAATGTTTGAACTAACTTTAGATATTAAGATGATATTTTATAAAATGTTAACTCTGTAGTTTTTAGTTTTTAGAGTTTTATAAAAAATTATTTGAATAACTATTAGCTACTAAAACGGCTAATAGTTATCAAAATAGTTAATTTTGCCGAACAGAATTATACAACTGGTTTTCAGCATAGACTTGATAATGGTTTTCTCTTTGGAAATTTCTAATGAAATGTGTATTAATCTTGCAGCTAAATATGGTGATAAATGAGTCACTAAGGCTGTATCCGCCAGCAACAGTTTTACCGAGAATGGCATTTGAAGATATAAAGTTAGGAGATCTTCTGATACCAAAAGGGCTATCAATATGGATTCCTGTGCTTGCAATTCACCACAGTGAAGAGCTGTGGGGGAAAGATGCAAATGAGTTCAATCCTGACAGGTTTGCTTCGAAGACGTTTGCTCCAGGCAGACATTTCATCCCTTTTGCTGCTGGTCCCAGAAATTGCATTGGCCAAACTTTTGCTATGATGGA
Source organism: Jatropha multifida (assembly GCA_948099535.1). Taxonomy (NCBI): domain Eukaryota; kingdom Viridiplantae; phylum Streptophyta; class Magnoliopsida; order Malpighiales; family Euphorbiaceae; genus Jatropha; species Jatropha multifida. The sequence goes on from CANUEX010012435.1 coordinate 28,253, forward strand.
AGCTAAAATTATATTAGCTATGTTGATTTCAAGGTTTAGCTTCACTATTTCAGACACCTATCGCCATGCTCCTATTGTTGTTCTTACTATAAAACCCAAGTATGGTGTTCAAGTGTGCTTGAAGCCCTTAAATCCATGAAAAGATTTTTTTTTATTTTGTTTAAATTTTAGTTGTATGAGAGGGATAAATATGAGGTGGATTAATTAATTAATCAATGTTTTTTTGCTAAATTGTGATTATCCCTTTTTGTTATGAGTAAAATAGAGCTTGGGTTTTTGAATTATATTCTAATTAATACTTTCATTATTTTATTTTTGAGGAATTAATTTAATGTCTTCAATTTCTACTTAAATTTTCTATTAGAGTTTTTCGTTCAAATATTTTACTGTTAGTTAAAAATATTGTTTGAAAAAAAATTATTTTTTTAGATGGATGGACTCAATAATGAGTTTAAGCAAATATTAAAATTTAGGTCAAAATAAAAAAAATTATTTTATTAGTGTATATAGATTACAATTTATAAATTGCGTTTACTAATAAATTAATAAAAAATCTCTTAATTAGAAGATAAACTCTAAAAATTTAAATTGGATGTGAACCAATGTAATCATATATATATAAAATTTGAAAATGAAAAATTAATTTAAAAATTTTGCTTAATAATTTATTTTAAAAAATATAAAACCTAGAATATATATATATTACATTCAATGATCCTTTTATTCAACAGTTTAAGAAATTCAATAATCTCATAAGATCAAGTTTATACACAATAAAATTAAATTGTTTAACATCATCATAATTAAATGAAATAACATAAATTAATAAAGGCACATTAATGGTCAAATAACGGTACATATTGAGATTTTAAAAAGAAAAAATCACAGCTTCAAAGGTAGGTGGAGCAATTTTAAACGTATTACTCCAATCAAACATAATTTTGATTGAATATCATTACCGAGCAGAAATAATGACAGAAGCAAAAAGCCCTTTTTAAAAATGCATAATTCCAAAAAATATTGAGTCCGATGAGAAGTGTGATGATTAATATTTACCCGTGAGACAATAATTAGATTATAAATGTAAATGAAAATGTGTGAAATATACTAACCAATATTTTATATAAAAGAAAGAAAAAAAAATTAACATTTAACAAACTAACAAAAGAAAGAAAGCAAAACAGTAACTATATAGTTTTACAATTAAAAACAAACTAACAATATATATAAAAATAATTATCTTGTTCGTTTAAACTAATAACAATGATTATATATAGATATAAAATTAAAGATTTTCAAAAATTAAATTATTTTAAAAAATTTTAAATTTTGAAAAAATAAAAATTAAATACCAAAAAAAATAAAATACTTTTAAATTCAATTAAATTTCAAAATATATTAATATTATATAAATATTGTATAATCATCTAATCAGAACATAGAAAATAAAGAAAAAAATTCCAATTAAAAATTTTCAAAAGCTAAATTATTTTTAAAAGATTTTAAATTTTAAAAAATGAAAATCAAATATTAAATAAAATAAAATAGTTGTTAAAGTAGATTAAGTTTCAAAAATATATTATTATTATCTAAATATTTATTTTAAAATTAAAAATATAACTATCCAATCAAAATATGGAAAAATAAAAAAAATTTAAAAATTTTTAAAAAATGATAAATAGAATATTGAAATAATAAAATGTTAACTCACATCTCGATGTTTATTATAATAATTTTTTAAAAATAAGAAGACAAATTTATTTTAAAAAATAATTTAAAAATCCAACTGTATTTTACTTTTTTGTTTTGGTTGTAATTACTACTCAAGTCAAGACACAGACAGTGATTTTGCTTTTAATTTTATATGCATAAAATATTTATGTCTGCCCGCCTAAAGTATAAAATATATAGGTCTCTGTGCACAAGTTTCTATGACTTAAAGGAGTTGTAAAGTATTATTTCCTTAAATTTATACTTTTATTGTAACAAAAAAAATTAATGCTTTTATTTTATAAAAAAATTCAATAGTAAATTTATTTTTAATTGAACTCATTAAGATTTGAAAAATTGCACAAATTGACAATTTTAAGTAGTAAATTTCACTTTAATTCAAAAAAACAAAAATAGTATATATTAGATTTAAATTTGCACATCTTTTGAGTTAATCAAAATCTAATTGACCCTTATTAAACAATTAAGTGTAATTAAAAAGTTAATTTGATATATTTATTTATATATTGAGATAAGACCAAAGATGCTCTTAAAAGATTTAAGAAACCAAAAGCGAGGGGCGGTAAAAAGGTTTTTCTCTTTTTAATTAATCAGTTTCGATGCTGTTTTTTCTGAAAAATAAATAAAGCTGTTTGATTCTTCTTTTGACAAAATAAAATAAAAATTAGCCAACTTGCATATTTGACAAAAGGGTCAGGATATTTCTTTTTTCCCCTCCCAACCCATTATATTATGTATAAGTATATTTGTACCAGTCGTTGGTTCTGTTTCTCCCACTACTTATTTTCTCTAATTATCTTTTTTTTTTCAACTTTTATTTAATTATTTATTTCTCTTACATGTCACAACTTTGGAAACAATGTGTCAATCAACGTGTATTTATAATATATTGCCATTTGTTACTATATATAATCATTATTATACACTCTGTACTATTGACAGCAATTACAACAGCTTCAAACCCATTAAAGACAGTACAATCCATTATAAAACTCATTAAGAATACCATTTTGAACGTTATTTTTATTTTATAGTGACATTTGAATTAAATTTTAGAAATTAAAGTGATATTTTATAAAAAGTTAACTCATATAATATTTAGCTTTTAACATTTTATAAAAATTTATTCAAATAGTTAATGGCTAGCACAATGATTAATTTTGCCAAATATATAATTGTAAATGATTACTCGGACAAAAATTTGATGGCACGCCTGTTACCACTAGGGCAGGAGATCATTTGCTGAATCATGCATGTGCATGAAAGAAAGAAATAAATCAAATATGTAGAGAGTGCTACTAGAAGTTCTATATATAGGTAATGTGTAAAGTGTACATTTTTAAATTAGCACGCACATTTAAGAAGTCAAAATAAATCTCTTCATAATGATTAGCTTTTAAAGCTTTTTTTTTTTTCATCTAATCTATTGCACGAGTGGGTGTCTAAGTGGTTGTTTATGCTTTACTGATATTAACTTATGCAAATATCTCTTTCTCCGCACCCCTAATCACGAAGTGGTGGAATGTCCAACGACCTACCGTAAAAGACAAAAACTAAGTCAAATAGATTGAAATAGGTACGATAGATTGAAATAATACATTGGGTTACACAATAGAAACAATTCTCTTTTTCAATGGCGAAACAAAAAAAAATAATTCAAGGGGGCGAATTTATTTTTCAAAATTACTATCTTTTAGGTAAAAAGCAAAATTTTTTATGTTTTATAAAATAAATTTAAAAAAAAATAGAGGGCGGCCGGTTTATTTATTAAATTAATGAAAAATTCTTGCATTCGATGAGTCAATTGTGAAATCTCTCGCCCCATACCTTAAAAAAAAAATAATCAGACAAATATTATTAATTGATGGCTGGGAAAAAAATATTAATAGATATAAGAAAATGATTGTAAGCACCTCCATTGTCAATTAGTTAATTAATTAATATTATTAAGCCTTGATCAGCTCCACCACCATCTTGTTCTGCCCCCACCACCACTCTCTCATCCCCTTATCAAAACATAATCTTTATCATTATAATAATTTCTTTTCTAATCACTACCGAGTGGTAGCTTTAAGATGCCAAAGACAAATGTCTCTATTCCCAAAAAGATTGATTTTAGGTTTTTCTTTATCATATATTATTAATCTACTTGTCCTTTTTAAATTCAGGTTCAAGCGTCTCACTGTTAATCATTCATCACTTTATGTGATGACACGTGGAATTATTAAGAAACTAATTTGATTACCCAATTTTTTAAACAATGTGTTAGCTATTCATCCACGGGCCTAATTTGTTGATTAATTTAATAGTTTTCCTCCAGCAACAGCAGCCATTCTGTAATTAAATTTAAAATTCAGTGAAATATTGAGTTTTTTGTTCTTTTTCCTAAGTCGTCAGTGAATTTCTCAATAGCACTGGCTTGTGAGGTGCGGGAATTCACACTCATATGCTCATCCATATAAATTTTACGATTTTATATATTTATTGCCGCTGAGCTACTTCTTCGGCACGTCGACTGAATTTGAATGAGAAACACGTGAAAGCTAACATTATTATAAAAATAAAAAATAAAATTTCAGTCCCACATTAACCCAACTCTCAGAATAAAATTAAAAGTCATCAGTAAGTTAAAATTTTGAGGAGCTCAAATGTGCCTGTTATAGCAAACAAATGTGGGAAACAAGAATTCCATTATTAGCTAGAATATAGAGCTTTGAGCTACTATCTATCTTCCACTTTCTTTAAAATAAAATTATTTCTCAGTGTTTATAGACAAGACATTTAGACAAATTTGTTAGATTAATTAATGAAAAGCTAAGTGCTTAGAATCTTGTTTGACTGATGAAGATCTGCACCAACCAATCTGCAAGATTTTCTTTTAAAAGGGGTCAAGGGTCTAGATTTTATTTGTTTATGTGATTGCTCTTTAGGTTCAGGTTGGCATGAATTAATAAATTCACCCATCAAACCCAACCTAAGTATGCTAAAATACCATCTTCACACATTTTAATGTTACCAACATTTTAGGTTCCATTGTCTCTCATCTTGTTTATGCCAATATCAGGAAAGAGATTTTCTTTTTCTTTTTATAGACTTTAAAAAAGATATATATAATTTAAATGGGGTAATTCAGTGAAAAAGAACACTTACAGGATTGATCAATGTGACTTAAATCATGGGTTTTCAATCATCTGCGATGCAAACTCTCCTGGACCAGCTTAATTGTGTTAAAAGGTGCATAAATTGTTACACTTATTGGGATAATTAAAAAATACATAAAATTATGTTGAATATTGTGATTTTACACCAGATATAATTTTATTAGTTAAAAAATCTAATAAACTAATTTAAAATAAAGAATTATCTTTCTGAAAAAAACTATAATATGTGGACCATTATAATAAAAAATAAATAAAAGGCTAAGAATATTGTTACCAACCAATTGATTGAGTGAGATAATATTGGAGAAGACTATGAAATTCAAGTGTTGAATATTGTCACTGCATAGTCACTAAAAAAAGGTATAAAAATTGGGATCAAAACCCACAATTAAGCACATGGCAAGTTGCATGGAAAGTGGCTTCCTCCAAATCTAATAATAATAATATTTGTACGTAAAGATGATTAAAGGAAACAGAATGAAGCTACGAAGTCCAAGTGTTGTTGAATAGAAACAAAGATATATATATTTAAGGTTGAAAAGATGTCGGCAAGACTTTAATTAAATGTCCAAATGGAAATTGACTGTGCTAATTGCTTTAATATTGACTCCATCTTCTTCCTTAGAAACCTTTTGAGTGGAAGAATGAAACTTCAGACTCTGTTTTCATTGGAATGAAAATTGTTGAAAGAGTTTCTTCAAAAACTCAAAACTTACGGTCACAAAGACAAAGCCAAGGTGGTGCTAAGGCTCATCATCCCCAACAGTCCAACAATGACGCATTTGGAAAAGAAATTAAAAAAAAAAAAAAAAAGATATCTTAGATGTTGACAGTGTGGAATTTAGTTGAAAATGAGCCTGCACTTTGAACCTTGTTGTTGGGTGAGGAGGATCACTACATTTTTACCCTTCATAAGAAAGCTCTGTAACTTTAAATATGTATCCATCTGAATGGAACATGTGATCAAATATGGAAGTGAACATGTTTATACTATGAGGCCACCATCTCAGGTGGTAGGATTAAGACCATTCTAATGCTCCTCAGACACCTGCATTGACTTATGTTCCTAGAAAGTTTCTTTCAAGTGAAATTCTGACACCACTCTCACCTTTCTATAGACATACAGTGGGTAACACTTGCTATGTCTTGGGCAATTGGGATATTACTTTCACAACCCATTTTATCTAACTTTTTGTACACAAATTTGATTGCCTGGTTTTCCGGGAGCACTCAATTTTTATATATATATATATAAGAAAGATTCTAAGTATTCAATCAAAAAATGGAATTGTGATGCATCCTGTGGTGTATAGGAATTAGATATGCTACTTTTGAAATGGAGATGATATGTACTAATATAAGTACCCCAGTTGTCCAATTCCTTTTTTGTGCATAACAGAAGAAAATGCGACCCTCTTAGGAGTGGCCAAGTTGATGGGTGCACTTGGCATTCAAGATTGGAAATGACTCTTCATTTTTAGTCGCTAACAACAATAATTCTCAGGTTATCATGACCATTTTATCCATACAGATCAAAATTTGTACTTTTACTGCACAACTGTAATGCCACTTGATAAATGAACGCAACAAATAGCCGCCACATGTTTTCTTGATTGTCATAAGTTGCTGATTTACATAAAAAAAGAAAAAAAAAATACTATGCCACTTACGCATATAGTGGAAACTGCAAAGGTTTGAACCCTACACTTGGTCATTCAGCTACTAACCCAGTGGCAACCGTAAAAATTTCCGCAGAAAGTGGAACGATGCAAAATTGTGTACAAGAAAAATAAAGATGAAAGCATCATCGTTGTTCATTGTTCCAAACAAGAGTAAACAAAAGCATACTCTCTCCAGAACTACTCCTTCATGAATTAAATATTTCAACACAAGGAAAAATCAAGCTAATAATTACATGGAGTTTGACGACTTCTATTCCTAAGCAGATTTCTGAGCTTCAGTTGTGCTAAACACTAACATCTGAATAGTTCTAAGCATTAGAAAAATATAGAATACTCCTCTACTATGAGAAGATGTTACAATTTGCATAATAATGGCACAGCCAAAAATTGTTTCTTTAACACCTGCAAAAGCCTAAGATGATGCAAAAGATTAGCCGGTTTTCCAGTAATAATTTATAAACCTGGCAGCGAACTATGGTACAAAAATTCCCAAATTGCGGTCAGTACTGATAAGTGCCCGGTTGGACACTGATGTTATGGTGGGAAGCTTGTGGAGTGGGGTTGGCATAGACACCTTGTTGTGCAGCTATTGGATAAGGGCTTTGCTGTACATTCATGTTCTCGTAGAGGTTATGCGGCGCATTCACGTTTTGATAGGTGCTATATGGAGCGCTCACATTCCGGTACGTGCTTTGGTGAGCAGTCACATTGTTTTGATAAGAACCTTGTTGGGAATTCAAGTTTTGTCCAGTAGAAGGTGCAAATGTTTGAAGAATACCTTGCGCGGTATTTTGATGCTCAGAATATTGACGGACTTCGGTCAAATTTTCAGAGCCACCTGACACAGGATCTTGGAGCTTTACCCTAGTTCCAATGACCTAAAATTCACAGAAGGTGATTTAACAAACCAGCAATGAATAAAATTTCCAAAATAGAGCATTGCCTGCTAGTTCAATGTAAAAGGTATTAAAAACTTCATATCATACTCCAAAATTCATATGAGAAATGAATCAAACAATTCAATTTTGTCTCCTATAATGAAAGCATAGAATGGAGCCATTACAAGCCACGTCTTCTAATAAATCGGCAAAAAAGGATTTTCTGGAGAAAAAGAAAATAAAATTGGAAAGAAAAATAAATATGCAATTAAGCAGTCTTCGTACTGCTTAAGTATTTTCATGGTCATATCATGATATAAATGAATAAAACAAGGATAGTTCACCATGTGTCAAAAATAGAATCTCCTCCCATCAATGAAGTGTCTACAGGTGTGTCCATTTTGACGTTGAACTATTAGGGATCAACTAATAGCTTATCTGATTCCCAATAGGCAACCACTAACTACTTGGACATCCAATAAATATTGATTCTAAAAGCTCCATCAAATCTTTTCCCATCAACTAACAGACTTTTGCCCTCTTTTGAACATTTAAACTAAATATTCCTACTAAAATTTATTATTGACAAAAGCCGACTATCAAAATATTGTAACTTGTAAGTAATGCTCACACAATTCTGATATTCATATTTATTGACAGTAACAACTATTTTATTACAACATCTAAAGAAAATTTAGCATGATATATTAATTGTTTTTACTGACTTGATTTGTAAACCAACCATTAGTTTCCCTTTTATTTCATACAATTGATTATGGCATCATCGCCACCTACAAAACACCCATCCCGCCCTAACATACTCTCACAGCACAGGCTGAACTTTTTAGTGGCATACCTCACTAACATTTGGGATTCCCCCAGATCCTAAAACAGAATTGACTCCATTATTTGAAATATTAGCCTCCAAAGCACTGTTCACATTTGTGTATCTGGAATCAAACAAGCAAAGAACTTAGTCACAGTATTCAAGCTTGCACTTATAATTATAAAAGAAGAGAGCGACAATACCCAATAGCAGCAGGCCCAACTGGATAACTCTGAGATTCATAATTGTGTCCCCCATCCTTCACAAAAGCATAAACAGTGATTATCACATTCAAGAAGTATCTCAGCAACAATCTTTTAAAAAAAAAAATCTTAAATGAATTTAATTGAGGATGATTCTTATGCATCTAAATAACATAAACCACTCTTAAGGTGTTTAAACCAGAACATCATAAGAACGCCAGTATGTGGCCCACTATTTCCCAAACGATGATGACACAATTAAAATAACAGGTAAACAGCAAATGTTAATGACCCATATGCATTACAGTTTATGAACCTTATATTCAGACTACAGAACCTCAATCAAAACTAAATGCATTGGCTACAGAGACCTTCTCCTATCATTACATTGTGTTAAGGATCAACATTTGCTAGATCAATGTTAATTACTTCAGCCCATTTCAGTTGCGCTCTACCTCTTCAATATTTCTTCCATATTACCACAATCCATTCCTCTTCAATGATTCTCCATATTACTAGAATCCATTCACTCTTCAACTTTACTGCAAAAGGTAACTAGTGCCCGAAGCATTCCATATTTACGGGCCCTGAGGGGGGTTGATGACATAGTCTTCCCCCTGCTTTTGCAAAAGGCTGTTTCTGTGAAACTATAACCTCTAGGTCGCGAGTGGAGTAACTTTTATCGTTACACCAAAGTCACCCTCTCAACCAAACCTTTTTTGTACTAAAGTAAAAGAAAATAAAACATCAGTAACAGCAATGTCAAAACAAGCACCAAAAAGGCAAGATGTAATGGTGGTTGGAATCAACCAAGACTCAAACTTGGCTCTTGGTCACTATATTGGCACGCTAAAGGAGACAGGGCAGCATGCTGGTGTCATTATTGTCCAATAAATACTATCCATAGCATTCTTCAACAAGAACATGCAATGTAGATGAAATGGCAAAACACGCACAAAGTTATTATTGGAGAATAAGAAGAAACAGCATGCGCGATAAAAATAATCCAGACAGAACATGGGAATGCTGTACATGTCAAACCATTATCTCTAATTCAAAATAGAACCACAACACTATATAAGACAATAAGATAACTGCACAATAAGACAAGTGTACTACAACCACAATAATTTTTTAACAGAGATTATACCTGTTCCCGAGTTTGTTATAAACACTAAACAGGCAATTTCATAGTGAATGAATAACAAGTACTTCAACGAAAAGATGGGTAAAATGAAGGATGAATTACCCTTATAGTTTCATATCCACCAGAACTGCTAGCTCCCATTATACCAGATGGTGGGGGCCCTCTGCCTGGCAAGCTTCGTGCAGGCCGAAATCCCTGGACAGGTCCAACAGGCCCAGACTCTGCTCCAGCATTTGCATCTCGCAAAGTCCTTACTCTTAGCCTTGAGGCAATCTCTGACAAAGCATCTTTGGCAACAACGAAATTCCCAGTTATCTAAAATAACCAGAAGGATTAGATCAAAGCTGCACATAATGCCAGGAAAGAAAATTACAATGATCAAAACAATCGCTAGTAAAATAAAATAAAATAAAATTTATTGGTATACACAAATTAAAAGTCTAAAAATGCCTCATTTGACCATATCACCTGTACAAGCTCTTCATCTTCGGATGCAATCTTAGGCTTATCATCTTTGGAGTAAACACGAATGTCTGCTTGGGTTCTCCTTCGCATTTCATTGATAACTTGACCTCCTTGTCCAAGGATACAGCCGACCTTACTTGATGGAACAAGAAGTCTTGTACTTATTGTACCTTTATCAGAGAATTCACTTGTTTTATTCTGAAGCTGAAGAATTGCATCAATTGTTTGCGATCTTGGGTTCCAAAGACCCTGAAATAATATCAGTACAATTTGTATTATTATAATAGTAGCATAACAATCTTCGGCAACATCAGACATTTTAAGCATTTAAAGAGGTTCTTGCAAGCTAGGCAGACCTCGAAAGCAGAGACACGAATCACCCGTTCATCTGCCTCTGCTGAAGCATCTTCAACATGAATACTAGCACCCGTCTCTTGCTGAACCAGTTTTACATTTGAGCCTCCCTTGCCAATTACCCCACCAATTTTCCCAGCAGAACACAAAATTTTCATAGAAAACTCAGTTGAAGGCTCCCTGCCATGTCCTGGTGTTCCAAAGCCACCAGGCCTTAATCCTACAGGTTGCCTGTCATATCCCCCCATCCACTGGATAGGAGGCATATTGTTGGGAGAAGAATTCCGATGAGGCCACATTGGATTTCCTGGTGGACGCATATTGGTCATGGAACCACCAGGAGTGTGAAAACTCTGGCCACTATAAGGCATAGGCACACTTGGAGGTTTATCTCTTCGGGGATTTTGATGCAATAAAGTGGATACTTCATAGAGAGCCCTCTTTGCCACATCTGGTTTTGCAGATATCTGAAACACACCTTCAAAAATTACAACTTTTGTTGGGGTAGTTGCAGGAAATATATTTTCTTCCAGGACAATTTTTTTATCCACACGCAACATAAACTTAAGAAGTACGACATAAAAGCATAATTACAGTTCCGAAGAAAAACATCATAACATCAAATTCATCAATGCAGAAATTAGATTTATTTACAATGTACATGTATGTCCTTGACAACAGAATAGGATCAAAATGTTTAAGAAAGAAAACAACGCAATCATTTCACATCATAGTCAACCAGCAATGAGGCATTAGAATTTATAAGAGTCAAAAAGAAAGATAGGAAAGAATCTCCCAAGTAAAATAGGTGTTGAATGAGTTCTATCTTGCTAGGTATTCATTTTGGTGTAATCTTTTATGCACGAAATGAATCCAGCTCGTTGGCAATCCATATTTAACTTCAGATACAGCTAAGACCAGTATGCATTACTGTAACTTTGAAATGATTGACATATCTAACAATGAAGTAAGGTTGACCCAATTTGGAATTCCAATCTAACTGATATTGGCCATAGAAGAGAGAGAAATTAAGCACCTGAGACCATTTGTAACTTATCCCACAAACTATTAGGAGATATCCAATCTATCTTCTTCACAAGGCATCAAAAAGAATATGGAAATAGAGAGAAAAAATAATATGCCAAAGTGAAAAGAAAGATCATAAACTATTGGTCCTACAAACTACTCTTATTTCTCAACCACTAAATCAATCGGCCAGCACTTAAGATATGAAGTGAGCAAAGGTCAATCCACCCACCTCTTCTGCATGCCTGGTCCCATCCTTTGCATCCACCATCTTAATCAAGGTATGCTTGGATCTTCCAGGAGCATTCACATTTGTAATATATCTTTCAAACTTGAGCCTAGAACCTTCCTTCCAATAAATAGTATGTCAGTCAAACAGATCATGTCAGCTCAGTCGTGCAACTGGTTGTCACATCTTTGACATTTAATGGCCAGGCTAGGACATATTTCAACTTCTCATGAGAAGCAAGCAAACACCCGGAGAAGACCTGCCTTAACAAGAGGACATGCATTCCACCATGCTGATTCACAAGGTGGAGCTCAAGTAAGAAATCCAATATTGCTTTGAAATCAGTAGAAAGAATAAAGATGCCAATGCCAAAGGTCTTGGGAAAGCCAAACAACATTAACATGTCCGCTTAACCATGGAGTCAAAGACACCATAATCCATTGGCCAAACTTGTCATATCAAATTCAAGAGATCACTTTCAGATCTCACATGCAGTTTCACTTGACAGTCTCTAGCATACAACACTCCTACATGTGAAATAACAACACCACCTCATCGAAATATTCGCATAAGTGGACAAACAAAAAATGCTAATAGCCTGCCAGGCTAATGTTTCTCAACTCTTGCCCTTACCTTGAGCAGAAAAAAGTGACAGTTAAGTTGCTCACAATCTTATGAAAGAATATTTCACTTTCTTGTCTCACGTGATTAAATACAAATATCAATAGGTGATTGCTGGAAGCTCTTCTTTACTCCATTATACTGTACCCAGCAACAGAAGGTATAGAGATAAAGGAGTTTTTAGTTACTTCATACTTGATTAGTGGCCACAGTTGTTCTCAACACATCAAGAACTTAGAGCATACACATTAGAGGAAAAATTAAACCCACATCCTAAGAATTAGGCCTTTTGCTTCTTTTTTTTTTTTCTTCTTTCTTTGAACTTTTCTACAGCATGGATTAGGACTCAACCTAGTTCCAATTTCCAAATGCTTCTGAAAGTACAACTTGGTATCACAGGACTGAGCAGCCCCAAGTCCAAATATAATCATGCCGAAGGTATTCTCATTATACAGCATCAAACCACGGGCAAGTAGTCTCCAGAAAAACAAGGCAGAAATCTATTATGTGGTTGCAAAGCCAGTAACTGGCTGGCAATGCGAAGCAATTACTTGGCCATGGACAGGTTGTCAAGTGATGGAATGGATTACGAGACAAAGAATCAATACAGGCACATAATTGGGTCAGAACTCTTGAATAAGGGTCAAATTCTTAAATCAAGGGCCAGAATTTCAGAGACTTACTAATAGAATTCTAATTGGCAGTTGTAAATCCTCCCATTTGACAACTCACTGACATTGCACACTAAGTATAGGAACATCGAGTCAAGCCAAAAGCCCAAATAAGAATCAAAAATTTGGAAATCAGTTAAAATAATTAAATGACTAAATGAGAGGGCAAAACTTTCCAGGCAGCATAACAAGATGCCTTCTTGAATCTGTGTTAGACTTGATAGCCTTTGGCATATGAGTTCATAGATAAACTTGGAGCTACAAATTTTGAGAAATGCATCCATTGGCAACCTTGTGATGAAATCAATTTAATATTTGCTTTGGTAACATTCATAAAATAAAGTAAGCTTCTTATGCAAAACAAACTGCTAACCACTGAACCAGATAGAGGCAGGGTCAGGGCTCAATGCACAGTTATTAAGTTCACAAATGCTATAATTAGTAGACGTTATTAGAAAGTCCAAGTAATACATAAAGACAGATCATAACAGAAATTAATGAAATTCTATAAAGAACTAATTGATAAAATTTCATAACAGAAGAAAAAACAAAATAATCCTGAAAGAAATACAATATTGTTTAAATGAATAACAGAGTGGTTTTGACACTAGACAGATTGGAAACATGGTAAATTTATAGTAATGTTATTCCTTGTTTAGCCTTTTCCAATTGCAAGAAGAGTCAGACAGCTGTAAGTCAAAAACCTGACGCTAGCTTGATGGAGGTTGTACTGTTAAGTTGCCTGATGACACAAGCTGGAGGCCATGCTCATTAAATGTTACAGCATTATTTTTATTGGAGTGACATGGTAGCTTGTCAAGCTGCCACATCTCCCTTTCCTTCACCAATTAACCAGCCAGCTCAAACAGTTCAAAGTGAGTTTTTGAAAGAAAAGGGGTTTGGAACCAGATCAGCTCAGCTGTTGACTCATTTCTTGTCCCTAGTTTTTCAGTGACTGCTCAAACTGGTTCAGGTTTGATAATGTTATAGCTTGTGGGAGAGAGAGTAAATGCATTAATCCATTTATAACCCAGGAAAGTCATTTCATAACATAAGTCAACGAGAATAGAAAATCTACACAACTAAAGCACTGTCAACACGCCTATCTGCATCCTAAACATTTTGAATATCCCTTGAAATATTTAGTAATTTAAGAAATACTAGTAAAGGAGCCATTTAATATTTTGGATCTATGTGCAAATCCTGATAGGCAAAATCTATAAAGTAATGGAATTGGAATGAGTGGAAAAGAGAGAGATTACCTGAACCAATTCGTCTGTGTTCATAGCACAAGCAGGAAGATGATCTGCAGGAAGAACACGAATGCTTGCACCTGTCTCACTTCGCAATCTTTGGATAACATCTCCACGCTTGCCTAAAAGACATCCTACCATATTGTTTGGAACTAGAAGCCGTGCCGTCACAACACTGTTCTCATTATCATCATCAGATGCCATTCCACCAAAAAGATCTTCCTCAACAATCCTTTCATGAACTTTCAAGAGCGCATCCTGAGCAGCACAGTGAGGATCCATTGTCTCCTGTTCATTCTCCATCATCGAATCCTCATCATTATTTTGGTTCCTAGAAATTTTCTCAGGAGAACTATAAATAATAATCACCCTTTCATCGGAACCATGAACTGAATCAGCAACTGTAATCTTTGCCTGGGTCTCTTCCCTTAACGCTTTAACTATGCTTCCACCTTTTCCAATAACACCCCCAATCTTTCTTGAAGGACAGAGTATGCGGTACACAGTGTCAACAGGGAGTGAATTTCCTGAAGATTCTTCACAACTGGAATCATTCCATCTTCCTTTTTTGTTAACTCCTTTTCGCTTGAATTGATTGTTTTGGGGTTTCTTAAAAAATTTTCGCTTGTTCCCGTCCATAATGCTACAGAAATAAACAAGGAAACAGTAACTCGTTTGTGCTGCAGAAACAAGTTCTTTTCATCATCCGAAAACCAAAAATATGTAGTACATAAATAAGCCAGGCATGAAGTGAGCAAGAAACTAGCCCACAAATGGCCAGACATTCTGCTATTTTTATCGCACAAATAATGTGAGATGATAGATATAAAAGGTACCAGGATGAAAAGGTGAAAAAGTTATGACTTAAATATGCAAAGTAACCACCATTGAGACTTCACATCACTATTTTAGGACAAAAAAAAGGAGAAACTGGAAAATGCATAGGCTGATAATTATGGAAGTGCAGGATAGTAGGATATTAAGAGGGCAGAATTTTACAAGAATTTCTTAACACACCAGGGGAAAAAACCCTTCCAGCCGCAGAATATTCATAGCTGGAATGTGAGGCAGGGTTGGTGGAGGCATGGTAACCTTCAGTCAAGTAACCTAATAAAAGTATACAACAACCTGACTTATTACATAAATTGATTAAATTACTGAGCACACAGATGAAGATACAGATTTAAACTTTTTGAAAATCCCCGCATCTCCAAGGCACTAAAAACAAACTATATGAAGGCACAATGCCTGCTGAGCTATATCAATGCCAGTACCTACAAATTCACAGTAATAATGCAACTCTCACGATTTCATAGTACAAATATCTTCATGATCTGACCAAAAACATCACGAAAAATTTACACAAACAAGAATTATGAAGTTTACAAAACAATGAAAACCCGTGAAATGTTAATAATTAAAATTTTGATACGCACCTGCTCTGTCGTAAGTTTTAGATATTCTCAGGAAAGCAGCAAAAATATGTGACATCAAATTTTAAGCTCAAATATATAACTAATACACTGCACACGTGTGCATTTCTAAACATATAGAAGCTCCAGCAATTAGCAGAGAAATAGTAAGAAATGCAATACAAAAAGAACTGGAAAAACTCGATAAAGCTCAAAATTTGGACCAATCAGCTCGTAATTAATAGTTTAGGTCTCGAAAGTTAGCTGCGTAAATAGAAACAGCTTCAAATTAAGGAAGAAAAGCTTATTCTGACGAGAAAAAACAAAATTAAGCTAAGAAATGAGCAAATAAAAAGACAATTAGGGTTTAGCAGAACACTAAAAAGAGGAAATATGGAAAGAGTACACATAGCAGTGAGAGAGAAGATGAGTACACGTAATTTTGAATCACGATTTTGTAATACGCGAGAATTAATCCCCACTCGCTAGCAGTGATGCTCTGCAAAGCTCCATGGAAGAGAAGGGGAAGGTGGATTTTGGGTAGAAAGGGTTTTCATATTTCTTTGATTTGATTTTTTTTTTTTTCTTTTCCCTTTCTCGTTTGAGAGAGAAAATATTGGGTATGGACCTAAGGCCATTAATCGCCACGATTTTACAGGCTTTGTTTCGAACATTGATTTTCGGTCTTCAAGCCCATTAGAAATCTTAAAGACGAATATAAGCCCAATAAAATCAAAACCACGCACGCTAACAGAGCCCAAATGCATAAATTTATTAGTCACCAATTATTAGCATTACTATGAACTACAGTACTACTGCAAACTAATCAAGTGTGTACAAGACAATTAAATTTAGGGCAAAATACTATTTAGTCCCTCCAAGTTTATCAAATTCACTGTCTCATTCGCTGTTTCGGACAACCAATTAAAGGTCCTCGTAGTTTGCTTCCGTCCAACTAAAAGGTCATTCCGTCTAAAAAGAATTTTCTCACCGTTAGTCATAATGAAAAGTCAAAATATCCTCACCCTCTTTAACCCTCCGTCCCTCTGTTCTCTCACATGACCATCTCCCTTTTCTCTCTTCATCTCCATCCATCTCCAATTTAAACAAACACCCAAATCCAAATCTTTAGTCAACAGATCTCAGGGATGCAAATCTCATCCAACACTCCACTTATTGTTGCTGGAATTGAAGGAAGAAAAATGAAATACTGCGTGTTGCTCAATGGTTTGCAACGCGAGAGAGATGTGAATATGATTAATTTTTCTAGGAATTTTTTTTATATAAAGACTTATTTATGTATAAATTACGGATAATTGAATGTAAATTGCATCTTAAGATAAATTTTAAATATAAAATTGAAAATTGGATTTATAAACACATTTAAATACAAGGGATAAAATCCTACTTATAGATGCCATATTTGCAAAAACATAGAAGTCTCTAATTTGATGTTTTGAATAAGATAATTGACTATTTATATGTAAGGAGGCAGTTTGCCTCATTTAGGTGAGGTGATTGCTTACCTAAAACCTTGGTCTGATTAGGAAAATTATCTACAAATCAAAATGGTTTATGAATATCATACGTAATCGATACATCTTCCCCCGCATCATTTAAGCTGGATTACAGGAAATTTAGAAGTCTATATCCGATTAAAAAGAATGTGGAGGAGACACTCGCAAAAAGCCAACAAAGAAAAGGGTATCCCTATGACTAAATTAACCCTAATCACAATTCCTTGATATAGAGTGTTTTTGACATTTATCTTGACATAATTATTTGTGGCTTAAGACAATTCACTGCATTAATTATGATAAAATAATAAATAAACACTCTATTTTGGCTCAAATGAGGACATTTTGGTCTTTTTATCTAATATCTTCTCAAAATTTTTATTTTGATTAAAACTTTTTATATAAAAAACGTTCAAATCAGAAAGTTTCTTTATATAAAAACATTATTTCAAAATAAGTACCATAAATCTAACTTTTTTTCAAATTTTGTTTGGCCTACAGTAACGATGAGCCACAACGGCTACAGTAATCAGAAGGGATTACATTAGTGCATCTTTTTCTCGATTGATGATAATAATAATAATAAGGTTTGTACGTGGCGTGTTGCATATAATTAACAAACGACATGGAAAGTAGAGTGCAGCAAAGAAGAGCAGTTTTAGGTTTGAACAGGTGCAAGACATGCGCGTGGACGTGGCAGAGTAACCCTCACAACAAATTTCCTCGCTTCTTCTAACCCATACCATTTTTTGATATGTAATTTATTAATAATAATATCAAAAATTTCAAATGAGTTCATACACCAGAGATAAAAGGTTACTATTAGTAGCTAATTGAATTGATTGATAACGAAGGAATTCATATTCTTTCTAATAATGAAATTAAAATTAAAAAATGTAATGCTAAATTTTTCTATTTGGAGGAAATCTTACAAAAGATATAATTTTTTATAATTGCAATTAATCTGTTAATCTATAGGTGATTGAAATCACTCAAATCAGCTAGGACTCACTCACTCACCTACTCTTTCTAATAGTTTCTTCTATCTATAGAATTAGACGTCAAAATAATAATTTCTTTTGATTTTCTATAACTTGATTGTTTTTTTAATAATTTGCAATATATGAACAATATAATGAATTTTTGCCGCTACTCTTCAATAGCATCAATGAAAAAACAGACCGTAGTACCAAGTTCCATACATTGAAGATTCACACCTGCAAATTAAGATCAAAAGTCTCTAATCAAATAAAATTAAATATTATAATTTTATTTAGTAATAAATCCTCACAAAAAAGGGACGACCATCTCAAATAAGTGAAAAAAAACTCCATAACAATTAAAAAAACAGAGAAATCTATTATAAAAATGGGTAAAGATGTTTTTGGTAAAAAAATCTAAATTTAATTTTGGAAGATAAGAAATTGGGTGAGCTCTCTTCAAATTTTAATGTTAAGGGCATGTGGTCTTCTTTATTACCCTCCAAAGTGGCTCTTTTTGCTTGAAAGGTATTTATTAATAAAATTTCTTGTAGGCTAAGTTTTTTTAGATGGAAAATTATTTCACATTTGGAGAATTGTGTGTCTCCCTTACGTGGATTGGAGCATGAATTTGTTAATCATTTCTTACTATTGTGTATTTCTGCTAGTGATATTTGGAATTTTATGTTAAGTTGGTGGAGTATACAAGGTAACCCCATTAATAATTTGATTGATTTGAGTTGACAACGGAGGAGTTTATTTATGGAAAAGCTTGCAATAAAATTTAAAATTTAATTTTTTTCATTACCTCATGATCGCTGTAGGTAAGACGTAATAAGTTAATTTTAAAAAATGAGAGTCAAAGATCAGAAATAGTATGAAAAGTTTTGAGCTTCTTAAAGCAAAAACTCTTCACTTCCTTCTAGTTCGTATGATTGATGTAATTTACCACTTCTGGTTTGTAAAGTTTGAAGTCTTTTAGATATGCTTCTGTAAGCAATATTTCTTGAAATATCTGGGAGTGTTCAAGTGTTGGTAAAATGAAATTTAATATTGATCGGGCATCAAAAGGTAAATTGGGTACTTCGGGTATTGGGGGGTACTTAGAAACAAAATAGGATTGATTGTTTGTACTTTTTACAAGTCAGTTGGTGTATTAGAATTAAATGAAGTGGAGCTTCTTGCTATTTTTTAAGCTGCATAATTATTTTGGTTCTCACCTTACAATGACGCACCTTTGATTATTGAGTTTGACTCAAAAAATGCTATTCATTGAGTGATTCAGAAGCAAAAGCATCCTTGGCGGTGGTGGAAATATTTTAATAAATTTAATATGATTGTCTTCTTTGAAAAATGTGAAATTTCACTGCATAAACAGAGATAGAAATCATTTTGCTAACTCCATGTTCAATAAAGGAGTTGACACGACTATATCATTTTTAGGTTGGAATTGAGTTGAGTTTTAAAAATCTCTTATTGTGATCGTTGCTTGCTAACTTTCTCTTATCATTTTTCATCTTAAAAAATAGTTTTGAATGGTTGATATATCTACAGATTATTGCACCTGTTGTTTTGGCTTTATAATTTTACGAGATATTAGTTAATAGTTTTGAATTTTTATTATTTTTAATGGATATTTATGGAGGTTTATTGACTCAGATTAGTATTTGGATAAAATAAATTTTTTCTGGACACTATAAGTTAATAAAATTTAATATTTTTGCTAATAAAAAAAGCAAAAAAAAATTAAAAGAAAAGCAAAAGAGACGGTAGAAAGTAAAAAGTAAAGGCTACAACCGAAAAATAATGGCAGCTCAGTCTAAAACTAATACTAGAAAACCAGAGGAAAAAAAAAAGATATCTAAAAATTTAGATTTGGATTGGTTTTTGATTCACACCTCTCGTTTTATTCTACAATAAGTTTAACTTTTACATCCCAACCCTTCGAGTTAGTCCCAGGTAAAAGGTTGGTAGGTAAGCATGTAGGTTAATGTTATCCCTTTTAATTCTTCCTTTTTTCCTTTCCTTCTCTTTTCCTTTTTACTTTACCTTTTTTTTTTTACTGAATGAATATGCATTCATGTATATAGCATCAGGAATTGAATTGTCTAAACTCAGGCAAACGGTCTAAGTGGTAATACTCTTTCCCCTAATGCTTCTTTTAGATTGTTTTCTTATTCTTATTCTTGGAATTGTACAACTTTCTTTTTTTTTTTTTTTTACTCCAATCAAAGATAAACCATCAATTAAATTAAACGGCAAAACCTGCAATGCAAGTGAAAGTTAAAAACTGATTTACCATTTCTATTCATGTAAAACCATATTTATACACCTCTATTCTTTTTTACCATGGAGGGTCAAAAAAACAAAAACAAAGGTGAAAAAATTCGAAACTGGACAATTTCTCTTCTAAAAAAGAGCCGAGCCGCCAAAACTGGACTTTCTTACATGAGTTACAGTTTCTTGTTTCTCTGTCTTTTTTTTATGTTTTAATGACGAGTTGGACAATCAAGTCCCAGCTCAATCTTACACGTGTCATCATCCGATGATCCACAGCCGTAGGACTCAACTTTCCTTTTCTTCACCGGAACTACAACGTGACTTGCACGTGAAACGGGCACAAGCCCAAGAGTCAACTCAAGTCCAAGTCCAGCCATTTCTGTACTTGCATGGTCGTGGCTGTGGACCGCTCTTTCAGTAACCTTTATAACCGAATCCGGCTCGGCTCGGAACAGCAGCGACGCCTCAGCTGTTTCAACGGAAACCATACTCTCCGTTTCTCTGCTTTCTCCGTCCACCATTACCAACTCCGACTGGTGACTCACCGATGATTCGTGACTCGTCGACCGAGTCAACTCATCCCTAGCCGATGGCTCAACGATCAGCTTGTTATTATTATTGTTATTATTATTGTTGTTGTTACTACCTTTCGACTTAACAACTCGCCTAACCCGGTTACGAGTTTTGACTCGGTTAAGATCGTTGGAAGCAGCAGAGTTCTCATCTTTAGAAACATGACGTATATCATAAGCCTTCAACGGCGGCCCATGGCCATTCGCGGCAGCTTCAGAGTTGATCGGAGTAATCGGCGTTCCTTTTAAAACGGCTTCAACAGCAGTTTGACAAAGATGCCAACTCCCAGACCATAACAATCCAACCGACCCATAAATCGGATTCACAATCCTTCCACAAGCCTCGTAAAGCAAAGACCTGAAAATCGCTGTTTAAAAGAAAAGGAAACAATCAACATTCCAAAACTCCAGCCAAAGAACACCCAAAAATAACAAGCAAAAACACAATCATCCCACAAACTAACCAGGACGAAGATGTTCAGGGCCAGCGTTAATAAGATTCATTAATCCGGCACGGCCATAAAACTTGGCGAGAAAGACAGTCGCATTAGCTTGCGACTCGGGACTCTTGATCCATTGCAAACAAGGTCTGATACTGCAATTTTCACTGCAACCCTTGCGTAGAACTCGGCATCCATTACAGCTCATCCGCATTTTTCAACAAGAAAAGAAGAACGATGGTAGTTTTGAAAGGGGGAGAAATTGTAAGTTTGGTTTTGGGGGAGAAGGGAAAAGAAGAGAGAAATGGGTATTTAAGTAAGAGGGAGAATAAGAAGAAAGGGGAAGGTGGCCGTGGGTTTTAGAGGGTACTGGGTACGCAACTTGTTTTTATCTCCAAAACACTGGTTTCCACATTCAAGGAGGTTGGGTTTTTTTGTACTGTTTCTTAGGTTCTATTAAAATAATAATTTAAACATCGTAAAGTGTATGATTAGTTGCACTCTCGTTTAAGGAGCGTGAAGACTAACTCCCAATAAATGGGTTCTATTCGATACTGGTACTGGTGATGGCGAGATAGGTACTGCTTTATTACGTGGCAAATGCGATAGATGCAAAACTAATATTTTTTTTTTGTAATTATTAATATTTACGAATAAGCTTACTCATGTTAAAATCATTTTTTACCAAAAAAATATACGTGTGATAGTGTTTTATGACGAGTATAATAGGCTAGTTCTTGTCGTTTACGAAGATTGCTGTTCCATCTTGTAATGTTTTTTTATACCTATTTCTCAAATGAGGTGTGCAAGAATCATTCATAAATGAAAATAGCCTCACGAAATATACTTTTCTTTTCTACAAGGAAATGCATAAAATATACTCTCTCCCTCGAAACAACTATGCTCGTCTCGTTAGCACACATTTTTTGCAAAATCATGATTCAGTTCATATTAGTCCATAGAAACATACTTATTTTTATAAAACGGAGGGAGTAATTGAGTATGCTTCCAATTAATTTATCTTAATAGGAGGTGAAATTTTTAAGACGTAAAGCTTACGAGTCACTCCACTTCATTTACCACCTCATCATTAATTATTTTTATTGGTATCGATGCACAGGGGCAAAATGGCAATAACAAAAAGTAAAAGACAGGTGTATAAAAAGAGTAGGAAAAGGTTAGAAGAGGCATGCAAATGGGTTCAAAAATTGAGAAGCGAAGAGAAGAGCGCGTGTCAGGCACGTTTTGGTGTCAGAGTGCGGTCGAATCGCCACATATCGGGGAAACAGAGGGTCCACGGGAGCTCCCGGTTTTCAATGAAATGAAAAAATAAATAAATTAAAGCATATTAAAATTAAAGCTCCTGGTTTTCGGGAGGTCGTCTGTTCAAAACCGCTTTTGTGGAAAACCGGTGACCGGTTTCCGGATTTGTTGTGTTGTGCGTGTGCGTTTTTGTTTTTGGGACTATGGGCGCATTACAAGACCTGTTCGCCAACGGTTTTGGAGGCCTTTGGCTGCTTTATTCTTTATTATTACAACTTGGATTATATTACAGTATGGAATAAATCTTAATTTATTTAATGAATTTATTTAGCCCGATCAAAAAGTTATATTTAATATTTTAAATTAATTTACTTTAAATTTATATTAAATATTTTAAATCAATTTAATTTTTAATTATTCATTATATTTACAGTATAAACTATTCTATAGACATTTATTAAAACAGCAGTTGGGATTGAACTGATTAATTTATTAAAAAATTAATTAGTTATAAGATATAAAAAATTAATATATAAAGCATATTTTGAGTTTATAAATATGCATTAATTTTAATATTTTAAATTTAACTCTATTACTTAGTGATCACTCATGAAATTTATACAGTTTTTTTATTAAATAAATTAAAGTTATAATACATATTTTATAAATTTATTATATTACAAGAATTGATTATTTTATGGATTTTACATTTATATTTATTAATGTTGAAAAAGTTTGATGTTAGTGTTTTTAATATAGGACAAAAGAAAATAAAAAGTCAATCATATTAAATTAAAATTATTTTTTAACTTTTAATTGGTATAAAAAGCGAAATCGGATCTTTTTAACCATCTTATATAAATTCATAGGTTAAACTGACCCAAAAGGTGAAATTTAACTTTTTTGACCTTGCTAAATAAGTTTAAGAAAGAAATTGAAATATATTATTATTATTGTACATTACATTTAACATTGTATTATTATTTAGTCCCACATATTTACTATTTTTCTAATATTCCAGTTATAAATTATTATTAGACTAACAATATTTATCCTTTTTATTGTATAAATTATTTAGTAAATTGACTATATCATCTTTGATTTAATATATTCAAGCATCAAAATTTTTAAAAAATTGAAGTAATAATTATTTATCACATATAAAAAATAAATATATAAAAAAAATTATTGCTGTTTGAAATCATAGATGTGATAAATTTTTTAGAACATAACACTCTCTCCTATGTGACAAATGTTTATGAATAAGAAAGTATCAATTATAAAAATTGATTATGGAGTTAAATTATCAAATAAATATATATAGTTTTTAATTTCTCTCTTTATATGAATTTTTTTTATCAAATGAGAATAATAGTAAATCTAATAAAACATGCAAATGATAAAATAAAAAAAATGATAATTTTGTAATTACCATGTGGGCATGTATTGACTTTGGCTTGGGTTTGATCCCTTTCTTCAGAATCTATTACTATCCATGTGATTTAGGAAATTAATCAAAATTAGTGGTCTAGCAGAAGGCATAAATACAGTAGCACATTATTGATTCCACATATAATAATTTCCTTCAATATTATTTAATGAACGGGCGGTTGCAAAGAATTTGGAAGACAATGACTCTCCAACCTTCATTTAATTATAAAATCCCAAATTTTGTAATTTTATTAATTTCTTTCTCTACCATTAAATCATTGAACTTGAATTTTTTATTAATTATTTTATGACCAAACAATAGTTCCAATTTTAGATCGAAACTGAATTAAAGTCGAATCGGTCAAATGAACATTAAATTATGGATAATAATAGAGTTTTACCTAAATCGAATTAGATTGAAATGATTGATTTAAAGTATCAAATATGTGTACGTTAATAATTTCTTTTGCGCAATCTAACCTATTAAATACCTAACGGATTAAGTTGAGTACGGATTGAATATAAACCCGCGAGTGAAATAAAAGATAATAATAAAGTTATTTTTAAATAAAATGCAACTCTTCAAGTGGATTAGTAAAAAAATTAAATATATTTAAAATCTTAAATATACGTTAATGTTTACAAATTACAAATATACTTCAATGATAATATTAAAATTAAATTTCTTAAAATGTTCATTATAATCATTATCATAATCATAATTAATAATGAAAAATTAAATTTTCTAATAAAAAAATACCAATACAATTAAAAATACTCGGTGACATAATTATATGATATGTTTAATTTAAACTATAATGTACTCCAAAAGTAAAGATAATATCTACTAAATATATAAATAATTTGATATTTATATTAAAAATTGCAAATTAAATCAAATCAACTAAATAATTCATAATTTATTTATAGATTGAGTCGGATTTACGAGTTTATCTAGTGAATCCATGAATCAACTCAACCCATGAATTATAAAGATGACTCGCCCGATCCAATCTATTATTTTTTTAAACCCGCCATGTTGAGTTTGGTTAAATTAGATCGCTCGGGTTGGATCGAATTATAATAAGTCATGTGCAGCCTTAGTCAATAGTTTTTTATTTCAAATTTTACTTTGATTTTAGTTTTTTATTTTTTAAAATTTGAAGTAACGGTCTTGGTTTAAAATTCATGGTTTCCAATATAAAATCGTGGAAAATATTTTTAGAGACTCTAAATATATATTTTTTATAATGATTTTTTAAAATAAAATATAAATTTTTTTACTAAATTACGTTAGGTTTTTCCATAAGTGTTATTTATTATTACTTATTTACTCAAACTACAATAACCAAAAAAATTGAAAAATTGAAAAGAATTATCTAATTTTGGTAACAAATCAAAACGGAAAACCATTTTAAAAATGCCTAAAAGCGCTTTAGTTTTATGAAGTTTGAGCTCACAAATTTATATTTGATGTTTTCTCTTAAGGACTCTTTCTACTATATAATCAAGGAACTTCTTGATTTGATTAGGGATAAAAAATTATTTAATTTGTTCGGTTTATTTTGTCTCAAGAATCAATCTGTCTCAAATATTATATATCTGAAAATGATACGGTTGCCAATGCCAAATAAGAAAAACTATTAATATATAAATTTTTATAAATGAGATGAGGCAGAACATGGTCAAAAATTTTATATCTAATCTATCGAATTTCAAGTAAAGAACGAGCAAAACTATAAAGTGTTTGGATGGAGTTGGGAGGGCATAACCCCCGAACCACCCTTTGCTATCTCTATTCATGATAAATGATACATTTCAATTGGATAATTTCACTACACAAAAGTAATTCAAAGATAAGATAGATGCATACATATGCATACCCTAAATCATTTTGAAACCAAATGATGAAAGGTATGTTAAAGGGTTACATGCAAGCTATCATGATTAACAATTTCCCAAATTCATATTCTTACCAACAAATTAAATTGATTGACATTGACTTAATTACTATAGTACTACATCTCTTCTCATCATTTTTAGGTATTTACGTATGCAGCTCCCACATTTATGTAAAGTCCCTTTAACCTATAAGTAATATTTTTCTTGTATGCCTAAAATTTTTCTAAGAAAAGAGTTCGTAGCAGTAGCAGCAGCCGCAGCTGGAGCACCTAAGCCCAAGAATTTCATATGGGAAACTGATGCAACCTAACATTGGAATTTTCTGATTCCAAGAAAACAAATACTGCCAAAAGACTATCATTATACCCATCAATGGACAGCAATTTATGATAAAGTCTGTGATTTGTATCGCTAAACTACTTATTTCTTCTATAAAAAATAAATTTTATTTCTTAGCAGGATGAATGACTAAATAGTAATTCAGTAATGAAGGTAAAAATTGAAATATCGATATATTAAATATGAAAAGTTAAATACTTAATGTTAAATAAATATAGAATTTTTTGACTAAATGAGTATTTAATACAAGTGGTTGAATATTTTATTTTTAAATGAGATTGTGAGTTTCCTAACTGGTTAAATTAAAATGATTGATAAAAGTAATTATTTAACTTAAATAATATTAATAATTTTACTTAAAATGATGAAAAAGAATAAGTAATCTAAAGGATTAATTTCAAATAAGGATAAAGTAATAATTTAAAGAAGCTTCAAGAACTTAATTGGCAGTAATTTGGCTATGAAGATAGATATATGTATAGAGAGAGAGAGAGAGAGAGAGAGAGAGAGGTTCCAAAATTGAGATGGTTTAGGCCAAGTGGGGTTAAGCTGAGGCTTGGACAGGACACCATGCCATGCAATAGTGTCCAAAAACTCATGCAAAATGTTTGGGCAGCGCGTGGCCTTCACTTTTTGAATATTGTCAGTGGGAAATTAAATTGTTCACTTTTATTTTTTTAGAAAAATAAATTGAATACTCCATGTTTATAGGAAAGTGTTGAACCGTTGATGTGAAAGAAAAAATTCAGAATAGGTAAGGTTTCTTCTGGGGGAGTTTGCTACTTCACTAGCTTTAGCTTTTAA
Source organism: Jatropha multifida (assembly GCA_948099535.1). Lineage (NCBI taxonomy): Eukaryota > Viridiplantae > Streptophyta > Magnoliopsida > Malpighiales > Euphorbiaceae > Jatropha > Jatropha multifida. The sequence continues at coordinate 55,440 of CANUEX010012435.1, forward strand.
AGGAGCCTAATATAGCTAGAGCTAGGGTTGGTTGGAATTAGTCAGTTTTAAAATTAAAATTACCCGCAAAGATTAAAGGTTTCTTTTTTCATGATTTAGCCACGTCAAATTTACAAAGAATCGGTCAACGACTATAAAAAGAATACTCTTTTTAACGGTAAAACTAATTTTACAAGCATAAGATGATATCAGATCGATGCTAAAAAGAAACAGAAAAATAAAATAAAATTACTCTTTAGAAAAGTAACATATGAATGAAACGAACAACAGACAAAACTAACATGAAACCACTTCCACCCTCTCGTATTTTCTAATTTGTATTTTTCTTTTTCGTCGTTTATAAGAAAGAGGACAAAATTAAAGAGAGAGTTACCAAATTCTGATTCCTCCAAACCTAATTAATCAATACCATGTGGATGATATTTTGGCAGGAAGGTGGTGAAGTTTTCATGCATGACCTTGCAAAACGCATGCAAAATTTTAACACAACGCGTGTCTACGTTTTTCTTTTTCTTTATTTTGAATTTAAAATTTATATGATAGTAATAATTTCTAATATTTTGAGATAAATGTTTGATACTGAATTTCTGGTATAACGCTTCTATTCTGTCACGTTTAAAATTTTATGTTATACGAGTGATTTATTATTAGAGTGTTTATATAAAAATATATTAATAAATAATGAGGCAATGAATTCTTAGCATCAGTATTACTTACAAAGATTGATATTTCTTAATTGATTTTCAATGCTTATAAACAAATAATGGAAAAAATTGCTTAAAATATTTTTCAAAAAAATTATATTTTTGAAAATTAATTTTAAAAGCAAGTTATTTTTTAAAAATAGATAGAATCTTAAATAAATAAAATATTTACGGATGTGAAGTCCACGTTTTTGGGAGTATTATACCTGTGTTTGGAAAAACAAGTGGCTATGCCTATGGATTTGAGGACGATATTCCAAAACTGCAAAAAGCCAATGGCGTCCAAATTTGGAAATACTTGCCTTGTGTAAATGGAATTCCTCCTGCCGACTAGACCGAGGCCCACTTACACGGACAAATCGTGGGCCCATTTCGACTTTAATTTGGACATCTCATTACCTAATTTATAATATTTAAACAATTAATAATAATTAAAATATTAATACATCATAATATTCTCATAAAATAAATAAAAAATATAAGTACTGATATTTCGAATGTTGTGTTTGGAGATAATTTTAGTAGATGCGATTAATATCGAAATAATTTTTTTATCAATCTAAAATTGAATTAATTTTTTCCTTCAAAAAGAAAAATGGGAAGGAGGCAGCACGTGGAAGGCCTCTATTGTGTGTCCCGAAATTGATGAAAAGCGTCATTTGCTCCATGTTTTTAGGATGCCTGTAATACTGTCTTTGCAAAACCAGCGGCTCCCGAATATCCACTTCACCTCTCACCTTTTTCTTATTTTTTTAATTTTTTTTTTTTACCAGCTATTGAGAAGTTGAATCCACGATGAGAGGATAGTGCTCCCGCGACTTATTAAATTATTGAAATTTTTATTAAATTTAACTAAATTAGCTTCGGAAAAGAGAGTAATCCACTTAAAATTATAACTTTTCAATTGAACGTATATTATTATAATAAAATTTATATCTTTTAGAATTTATAAATTTATTTTCAATAATCTAAAACAGCTTTATAATTTATAAAATAATTTCAATATTATCAAATAAATCCAAACTAACAAGAAAAATAACGCAATAAAAGTTAAAGGTAATTCTAGATAATTGTGGAAACCCTAAACTTTTTAATATTGGAAAATGGGTGCTTGATTAGAAGAAAAGCCATTGGCGTAAATTTCTTGAATTTTAAATTTTGGGTGCATTATTAAACCGGATAACATTTTTTATTTAAATTAGACAATGGCACTATTTTTTTATTACAAAAAAGAGGTTTTTTGCATATAGTATAAATAAATCATACAAAATGTATATTACTAATTCAATATAATAAGTTTAGTGGATAAGACTGGACGCTTACCTTTTTCCTAATCAAAATCCGAATTTGCTAGAAAACAAATTCAGCAACAATATTCCTAAGTTTTTGGTACTGATTGGAGTAGGTTGTCAAGGTTAACGTTTCGGGTTTGATGCTAATGAGTCGTGATATGGTTAGCGTCGACGTAAATACAAACACGATATAAAATAAGTGATCCGAGCACTATATATATAAACTTTTAAATGACGTATATTATTTTTTAATAATCTGCAAGGATGAAGAAATTGAATTAGGCTGCTAAAGTAGGCATTAGATTCAATGGAACTGAACTGAATTACTCATAATTCAAAAACTGAACTTCAAAAAAAAGTAAAAATCGAATCGTATAGGCATAAAGAATAAAACCGAAATTGGATTGAAAATTTTGGACTTTATTAGATTGCACGTCACCTGTTATAACCTGACTCAATCCGAGTGATTCAATTCAACCTAATCTAATCCGATGGGTTTGGACATATAATAAGTTAGATTGGACGGATTATTTTTATAATTTACAAATTGACTGATAGATAATGAGCCGATTTAACAAAACCCAAACCAAACTTAAATTTATAAAAAATAACATCAATTCATTTTTTTTAACCGAATTTTGCATGCTTTCTGTATAAAAACCGGTTATTGTTTGTCTATCTGATTTATTTCAAAAAATTGAATTAAATTAATCAAATTTAACAAAAGGAAATCAAACCAAATCAATTTGCCATCAATTGTTTTTAATCGCTTAAATTTGGTTATATTATTCAGTTTTAACTAAATATTGTTCGTTCAGAATAAGATCGAGCCAAACTTGGTTTAAGACTCAGTCAATGGTTTCTCGCAAAAAAAAAAAAATGAAACTGATAATTTGAAACCAGTTTCAAATTCATTATTATGAAACTAATAATTCAAGACCACGTTGGACACTAAATCCTTAATAATAACATCATTATTAATAATTATCGCCTCCATCATCATTTAGAAATAAATTGATAATTTTCAGAATTTTAATATTTTCAAAAGAATCAAATTGATTTCCTGCGACGTCTAATATTAATATAATATTGTGAGCTTCTTCTTGATAAAAAATCGAAGATTATTATGAATAAAAACCAAATCTTAACACGTTTTGGAATTGATCTTCAATATTTTTAATGAACCTATATTTAAATTTAGCAATAAAATTATAAACCCTAATATAATGATCTAAGTTTTTTTTTTCTTTTTATATATATTATATTTTTTTCTTTTAAGTACATAAACTTATCTATTTTATATTTATGACTTCAATTTAAAATTTTTGTTAATAAATCTATCTAAAAATCTTACAAAAATTTACAAGTATTCTTAAAGTGTCATTGAAGTGTCCTAAATGTGTTTAATATTAATAAAATTAAAAAAATAGTCGAATATATTTTTTAAAGTGTTCAACATTTATTATAGAGTATCTGGTGGTGTCTGTCTTCGACACAAATATAATATGTGTACGCTAAACCTTTTAAGGCATCATAGCAATTAACTGAAACTGTTATTCAATAGTATTGGTTACTCAATTTTAAAATAATCTGAAGCCGCCAGATCCTTGGAGGACCCCATCGCAATTTTTTATTTTTAATTTTTATTCTTGTGGAAAGTCCTCGTTGTCATCCAAATCTACTCCTATGTCAGTATTCTCTTTGGAAAATAATAATAATAAAATTCCCTTTTCATAATATATATATTGCATGTGTATATATCAACATGTTGCATATATTAAATAATATTAATATCGTATTTTTTATTAGATGACCAAAGTTTGGAATCAATTTTTTAATAAGCCTCTTGCAATTTTTAATTGTGGAAGCTGTTGGGTTCATCCCCCTATGATTATTATTGAGACAAACAAGGTGTTACTTGTTGGATCTAATATCAATTGGTCCACCGTCCACTTTGATTAGCTACTTTCAGAATCTAATCACACTATTAAATACTGCTAATTGTGTTTATTTTATATAACCTAATGTGTATCACATTCCCACCGTTGATTTTGGGATTAATATTATTTTATCCAAACTATTTAATTCTGCTTTACAAATGAAAACTGAATGCGAAAATTTGAAGCATTAAAACTATTTTTTTTATAGTGGAAAAAAAAAAGCATCAAATACATAAAAAGACAAAGCGAACAACATATTGACAATATTTATTTGATTTATTTTATTGTGTGGTTATGTTATTTTCACTATAATAATAATAATATCCTTAAATCTAATTATATTCAGGCTGTTTCAAATTTGATTAATTTTAGTTCGTTCGATTAGGCCGAATTTGCCATTATTGAGTTAACCTAGTCAAACTTTACATGATCGGAGGAGTATACCATCTCCTAGCTTCCTTCAACACATAACTGTGTAAACCTAATAATATAATGTTTATTTTATGACAATAATAAAAATTGTTTATTGTCAATCAAACGTGGATTGATTAGTGAAGTATGGATCAATTTTTTTAGTTAAGAAAAACATTATTTCCTATAATTAAGGTGTTATATCGGCTTATTCGCTACCCAACAAATTAAAAGAATAAAATTATTCATTTAATAATATTATTTAGTGTGAGAAAATAATTGTCTTTTGTCACGAAGAGAAAGACGAAGAAAGCATAGGATAGAAAGGATAGGACTTCCTCATTTCACGTTGAAGAAACAAAAAAAGAAAAGAGAAAAAAAAAAAAAAAGACAAAGAAAACATGAGTTGGATGCCGGCGCTTGGACGGCAGCTAGGTTAAGACATGTCAGAAGTGAGAATAGTCAATTCCCACATGCAATGGTCACGTGTAAAAAATATATAGAGCTCAGCTCCCGGTTTTCAGGAATTGTTTTTCCCAAAACAGACGACTGGTTTCCGGTTTTAGTTTAGTTATTTGCTTATTATTATTATAATTACAACTTGTTTATTTCTTAATTCTGTCTCTCAACTCCCAATTCTTTAACCTAACCTTAGATCACGAATCTAAGAACACTAAAACAATTTATTTAACATTTTACTTATGACTATTTTAATTCTTTTAAGAATGTCTGCATAATATTAATATCAATTTTATATTCCAAAAAACGAACTTATTGAAACAAACAAAAAAGAAATTAATATTTCTGAAGAAAAAAGAAAATATTAGTTTTAATTTTAAAGTTTAAGAACAAGTCAATGAGAGTTAGTTACCGTTGTAGTGTGGATAAAGATTCTTATACAACCTTATTTTTTGTATGGTTGTTTAGGTTTCACTTAATAGTTAATTAAGACAAATTGTGGCCTTATTTGTTGACTATCCAGATGATAGGAAGAAGAAGAAGAAGAAGAATTGGGCTTTTGAGTTTTTGGGCCTTTCTTACTCTAAGATAAGAATTGGGCTTGGGTTTTAAAATTACCAAGATTGCTGGATCCAGCCTTTTTTTCTCTCTTTCGGCAGATTAGGTATGTTTGTTGTGCAGGTCAGTTCGCGTTTAAAAAATCATCACAATTGGTTCACCTAGAATAATCCAAATAATAAGATTATACATTTAATAATTAATTTAATTAACACGATTTATTTAAAAAATTAACTGCTATTACTAACTAAAAAAACGAATTCAGTCTACTGATCCCTTTATATTGGTTCTAATGCTTTTGATTTTCTGCTCTTCCTTGGTCCTTTTCTTATCTCAAGAATTGAGATATGTGCTTTGGCTCTTGCCGGAATTTTTTTTTTTTATATTTATATAGATTTGGGTGTATTGAAAGTGTTTCATGATCTGGGTTTGGATCCTGAATATGTTAAGTTTATTCTAATTTTAATAATAAAAAAGATTTTTTTCCGAAAAAAAAAATCTTAAACTATCACTTGCTGAATATTAAGTTCCTAATTGCAAAATAAGGTGCAGGACTTGTCTTGAATTCCACATTGAAAGTATTAGAATTTCACCGCAAGGTTTATACGAGTTTGGAATTTTTAAACTCAACGGATATATTTTGAAGTATATTTCTCCTAAGGTTATAACAATTGATACTGAGTCGATCAATCCTTCTCCTAAGTTCAATATCAGAACACCGAGTGCTTAATGGAAAATTATACTCAGTGAATATTCAAATACTTCACCTTTTCTAATTTATAAGCCAAATGTAACCATTCGTAATGGAAAATCTTTGTAACTAATAGCTAAGTGGTATCGAAAGGCTATATTCGGTAATAGTTTTGAGCGTCTTAATCAGATGCTATGTAGTGTTCGGTAATAAAAATAAAAATTTTTTTACATTAGTATTTAAATTTATGATATCTTTTTAATTAGGTAAATAAAAGATATTTTTGGATGCTGACCTGTTAGGGGCTTTGTGTGGCCCAGGGTTGCTGTATAAAGGGCTTAATACCCTCCTATTTATTTATTTTATTTTATTTAAAATGATTTTTGAAAAACGAGGAAATCTATTGTATTTTGTTTGTACTTTTTCATAATTTAGTAATATGCAATTATCTTATTTTCTTAAGAAATTTTTTTATTATCTCTTAAATATAATATAATCAAATATTTCTAGAATTACTTTTCTAAAAAATCCATTTTACTAAAAAACGATTTTCGACAAATATTAATTTTTTAACATTTTAGCAAGCAAACATCTGTTTATATGATAATAGAAAATCAAATTAATAAAAATCGAGATATAAAAGAATCAGATAAGTACAATCCAACCCTTATGACACTTACAAATAGAAAACTTTTGTTATTAAACACGAACAATATTATGAGCTTATTTAAATATAAAATTAAAAAATAATAATTATATATCTTTTGAATAATTGAGTTAATTTCAAAAATTGAACAATTGTTACAATCTTTTTGTGCTGTAATTGTACCATTTTGACTTAATATTTGCACATGGTAATGGCATAAGAATGAAAGGTAATTTGTAAACTTTTGGAGGGTGATTTTGGTTTTAACACTTAACTTTCTTCACTTAGGACCTTTATATGCTAACATAAGTTTCAATAATATCAATCTAATTGAAAAAAAAAAACATATATCTCATATAAGTTCAATCATCATCATTAATTTCAAGTGTATATAATTTATTTACACACATAATCATTTTATTATTAAAAAACATTACAAAATACTTACGGGGAAATATGTATTTATTAAATAATTATCTTATAAAAATCTAATAAGTGTATATCCAATTTGAAGACGGAACTATATTTAATAACCTCCCATTGTCCAAATATGTTAAAAGAATCATATCTATGAATAATTTCCTTATCAAGAAATTTACAAATTTAATCTAGGGCATGCAACTTTACAATTTAAATAGAAATTATCTCATTTTCAAAAAAAAAAAATCTTAGAATATATTATTTATTAAAGTTTTAAATTGATAAAAAATTAATTTAATTAATAAAAGGCAAACTAAAATTAATATACATAATTTTTGAATAAATTAATTACATAAAATTTTCATATATACCAAATAAAATTTGAAAAAAAGAAAAAAAGTGATGAAATATATGAATTTTGGGGATCATTTTGACATTATAGGGGAGGTCATTGGACTTGGGGTTCCATGGCCATTCTTGGTCCCGTAAGAGCTCCACCACTTTAACTAGTTTTCTTCTTCAAGATGCATAAAGATAGAAGAACATATAGAACAGAGAAATAATTAATTTGCAAGCTCTCATATAAGCTGTTTAAACACAAAACATTGAATAAATGAGCAGCCTCAGCCTCTTCATCATTCTCTGTTGTATATCTATAATTCCCACATACATTTCTTTCTCTCAAAAGAAAATAATTCTCACATTCATATACTATTATTATTATTCCTATTCTTATTATTATTTTCGATTCCACGAGCATCCTCAAATACTTCGAAATTTAGACATTTAGATGCCTTTCAAATTCCAGATATCATCCCATGCTTCATCATCATGATTGATAATATTAACACCAGCATCATTAATCAGCTCCTTCTCCCAGTAAGGCCAGCAATCCTTCCCCACCGCAGCGGCCAGCCCCACTGCACTCTCCGACCACATCCATTCTTCCTCGTAGCTCCAATGCTCCATAAACGACCCACTCATTATCATTTTCGCCTCCGCTTCAATAGCGTCTTTGAATAGACTTCCAGTTTCACGCGGGAAAACATTCTTAGGCTTTGAAGAAACAGAAATAGCATCAGTCTTATAGCTGTGTAGACTGTTAACCTCAAGAATGGTCACTTCATCTTCTTGCTGTCTAATCTCCATTTGAGGATCGTATGCAGCATTCATCCTTGATCCTCTAAAGCCATATTTTCGAGCTCTTGCATTGGTTCTTGCTGTTCTCACATTGTATTCATGCTCTTCTTTGCTTCTCTTTTTTCTTCTCCCATCATCATAAACTGCGGTCACTTTGGCCCTCTTCATTCTCACAGAGGGAGAGAGAGAGAGAGATGAGAGATGGAGATTTACAGGAAGTGATGAGTGATATCAGAGAGACGGTGTGTGGGTGTCTTAAATAGGGGTTTTAGGGTTTGTTCGGAGGAGAGAAATGGAATTTTTTTAGCTTTAAGTCTCTTTTTTCTGTTTCTAAGTTTTCAGCTTTTAGGTTTTATTTACTCGTTTGATATTTTCTCGAGAAAATGATGATGAAGAAAAGTGATCTATGGAAGGAGGGAATACGAGATATTTAGAATTTGATTTCTCAAATATATATCATGAGATAAAGAAAAGGCACGAGATGGAGTGCGTTTCTGTTTCTTTATGCGATATGAGATACACGTGGCCATCCATATATGCCACGTTAAGCTGTGGCCAACAACTCATGGGGCCCACTTGTTCTACTTAGGATATTGGGCTTGAATTTTCTACTACTTTTGGATTTTCTTTCTATTAAATGCTTTTTGCTTTATTTTAGGGTAATGACAACAGAAAAGACGAAAAGGACGAAAATGTTTTGTTTGTTTTTATTTTTTTTCCTTTAATTTAAGTTTTGACCAAGGAGATTTTAGACAAACGCAATTTAAATTTAATTTAAACAAAAATTAAATAGTCCAACGCATACCTGGTTGGTAAGTATATGTATGGCGTAACAATTAATATAAAATTTCTTTTATTTTAGGTTGCCTTTTTTCTTATATCACGTCGCCAAAACTAGGAGGAAAGTAAAAAATTTCAGGGTTAGGAAATAGTCAAAATACATTACTGTTATAAAGTAATTATTTTTTAATTTTTTTATAGAAAAATCTAACGGCACTCCCATCATTTAAATTGACGTATCAAACTCTTTGAATCATAATTTGTGCCTGCCTAATACTTTTTAACTTATGAAATCATACATATCAAATATAAATTTCGCAATTTTCAATTTTCAGATATACATTTAGTAAATGTGATCTTTATGGATTTTTTTTTAAACAGATTAATGAATAACGATTTTTACATTCCTTACCCACTATATAAAATATTTAATAAATATAATTTTGCAAGTTCAAATTTAATAAGTGTTATTTTACAAATTCAAAAATAAATTAACTTATAAACTTACCTAAGTTAATTTATACATTTCACCTTTCTTATAATGAAGTTTAATTACATTAAAAAATTGATATCTAACTCAGATTGCCAGAAAATCCTGATATAAATGTAGGCAGTTAAAAAGAAATGATGGGTTCAGATATTCAATTAAATTAGTGGTTATCACAAAGGTTGTCCTGCCAAAATAAAGTGTGTAAACAGATATTACCTGAAACTTTCCATTAGCTTTTTATCACTCCCTACAATTTTTATGATCCAAGTAAATCTTGCTCAGATATGAAGATTGATTTGTAATTTAAAGCTATGTATAGGGATTTCTAATAATAATTTATCAAATGATGATTGCCAATTGTCCTGCTTTTGTTTAGGACTCTTGCAATCACTTACAGGTTGGGGCAAAACACAGCACAAGTGTCATTCATTTCAATATGACAACAGTAATGTGTGCTAATATAAAACATATTGAGTAATAATTACTGTGTCACAAAGGCTTGGAAAATTCAATCACTAATTAAATATCAAAATCAATCACTTGATGTAGCAAACAGTAAGAATAGAACATACATTTTATGTTTGTCTGTCCATAAGCATCTCCAAACATCAGCAGCCAACAAAACGCATCGCAGGCCGTCAGCGAGAACTACTGAAAAGCACCGGAATGCTGACCATCAGTATCAATTGTTCACTGGCATTATGTAAAAGAGGCAGTGAGTGAAAAATGACTCTCAATTATCCATTCTAAATTGTTCATGTGTCCGTATTCCAAATACTGCACGATGATAATTAGTCTATCAGTAAACACAGCCAGCTACCAAATGTTATCAAGGACTTTAGCTCTTCCATCACATCTTCACTTGCTGGCATATTCCAATCGAAAAGACTTTACCTGCATGGACAATAGTCATAATGCTTAGCCTACAATGTTCATAATGCACAGGACATGCATGCATAGATTTTCCTGGATGCTTACTTGACTTGCACGAGATTGAGAAAATCATAAAATTATATTTCCGCAATCTTTCACTTAACTGCTTGCAGAGCATCAAAATGACTGTAATCAATGTCATGGGTGCATAAAATATCGAAGAATTTCATCTAGACTTTCAAGCAATTAAGATAATCACCTCTCTTACATCATTATTATAATCAATTACTTTTACAAGTTTGGAATAAATTTGTTTGAGGTATGATCAGCTTGATTCCATCATTCAAAATAATGGCAATTAACGGTTCTCTATAAAATTCATTTCCCTTTTACAAGAAAGACTCCCATTGCTAACATCCTTCTAGCTATGACATTAGTAACACTTGTTGTGGCTGCCAAAACTGCTTGATTATCAAAAGCAGAACGAGTAGTAACACTGATGAGAAGGCACCTTTCCAAGCTTGAAGAATGAATATTAGCAAGATTCACACAACTTGCATAAAACCAGCCAAACCCACTATTTGGGGTTCTTATCTGCTCTTAATATTCCAATATATATGGACAATCTAAACATAGATGCACAAAAAATTTGCTCTGTAATAACATGCATTTCAATTAGCATAGTAGAACAACAAAGAGACTGATTGTTGATATAGGATTTGATTTTATGTTTCGCAAATAAGTCTACCTATAAAATCAGACTATCCATTTTTGTAAGTATGGAAAAGGAATCTAGGATTAGGATTATGATTATGATATGCCACAAGTGACAGACTAAATTATACTACACCAATAAAGAAAATCGATGATATGCTTTCACATTTTCCTGAAGAAAATGAACCTGCAATCCAATGGTAGAAGAATCTGCCAGCCTAACAGGAATAACATGCAAATACTGACACAGGAAATTTGCAGACTAAATAATGCTTCAAAATATGTTATTTACAGAAGTAATGCAAAACATCAACAAGGCTAGAAACTTTGACAGATAACACTCTTGAGTTTAAAAATTAGTGATATAAAGCAATCTTTCTTTGCCTGCTTAAGTCTCATTCAGACCAGATATACAAACACCACTAATAACAGCAGTACTAGACAAAATCCAACAAGCTGCCTCTTTCCTATTATTCTCAGCTGCATTTAGGTAGAGTGTGATTGCGCCAACAATATGAGAACAATACTTTGACGATAAGGAGATACTGTAACTTACCGCGGGTGCATATCACGAAAAATTAAAAGACATATCGGTAATAAATCGCGCGATATCATGAATACATAGTTTACTTATGCTTCTTGTTTTGGCATTTTCTAAAACATTCCCTACTTCAAGTAGATTAGTTACCAAATGCAACATTACAAACAATTAATAATGCACTGACGTATAGACAATGACTTAGACGTCATTACACGAATTTATTGGTGTTCTATTATTTTACAATGAATATAAATGCCGTATCACAAACCAAGTACTTGTCATGTTTAAAGTTTATTGTGGAATTTGGAATATTTGAAAGATGCATTGATCAATATTTTCCAATACATATATGGATAATTTTTTTTTCTGTTCAAAGAAAAAAAAAATTCCATAACATAATTGTGTCATATTTTTTAATCAACAAGTCAGTGCCTATGTTCACCAATCAACATTACCACATATTCAAAACTTGATAAATTCATAAATTTAAACATGAAGACCTTGAAAGCAGCAAAAGAAAACGTACAAAAATCACTAATTTACATGAAAATTCAAGACGATTGAACTAACAACGGGATTCAAGCAAGAAAGCATTATCAAGGCTGAACGCGCCAACCAAGGTAGATATAAGGAGTTTGTTTGTGTTAATGAGTTCTTTACAATTTATAAGGAATTTATTTACCAAGTCTAGCTTGACATGCTTGATAATTCTATATTTTTTAATTCTGTGGAATCAAATATACTTTTGCAAATAAATTCTAAACCAGCAAGCTTAGAAATAAATTATATATTCATCTGTTCTAAATATTACTAATTCAGTCAATCTGTTCCTAAGTCAGTTCAATGGAGGGAAATTAAGGGTTTGTTCAACCTCTGAATCTGTCACAACCAACACAATGAAGCAGTAGCCAATCATACGTAGGCAAAATAACCCTAGAATAGAACATTTCACCATTAATGGAAATGATACCAAAATTCACTAACAGCAGAAGGAAAGAGCACGAAACAAAGGGAGATAAATTGAATCATCTTGTAAATGGACTTACTATTGTGTTAGATGCGCAGAGCTTTCTGAAGGATACTGTATGCTGCAGATTGGAAATTGAACGATTCTGGGCTTCGACGACGTTGATTTCCATTTCTTTTTAAATGAAATAATTTCAATCTCTATACTAGGGCCTTTCTATTCTATTCTATTCTATTTATTCCATTTTTCAACGACGTGCCGTTTATTCTGGACATTGTTTCTGTAAACCCCAACGGCTACTACTACCTACAGCCGCATTCGTTTCAGTTTCAACAAAAAATGTAAAGAGAAAAACTACCAATTGATTGTAGTATGCAGAGTAATATCCCAGCGGCATGTCGTTAATCTAATTATGCCTGGCTAAAGTCAAGGTGTTGATGTTTACTTCCATTTGCATTTGCCTGTATTATACTCCCTACCTTCCAAAATATCACCGTTTAAAGTTTATGTACGAGAATTAACAAAGAATTAATTTTCCTAACTTATAACAAAATCAATAATAATTATCCTTTATCTTAAACTAAAAGTAGTACATGTGAAAATAATTATTGTATCTATCTAACCTAAATAATAATAACATTGAAAGAATATTAACTGTGTTAAGCAACAGTACTTTTAAGAGTAACATTGAAACAGTACATCGGTTATCTTCGATCAGAACATTAGCTATGTTGACAATAACTTTTTAAATATCTTTTAATACTAACAAGATTAAGATTAAGGTAGCATTTCATGTAACGTTTACTCAATAAAAAGTGTATTTAGTAACATAGCATTTGAATTTAACTCATGTAAAAGTGTATTTGGTAAAATAACATTTGAATTAAACTCATATAAAAGTGTGTTCGGTAATATAACATTGAAACTTAATTTATATGGAACCCTAAGATCAATGTGGAACTTAGAACTCCACCAATTTGAACCGATAGAATTAACCCCAAAAAAATCATGATTTTGATTTGTTCTTATACCTAAGAACTCAACTCAAAAGAAAGAGAAAATCTCAAAATATCCCCTCTGAACCCAATTGGAATCAGATGTTCGAAAACATAAAAAATAGGATTGAATCTGAATAGCAATTGGACAAATCAATTACATTCAAATAACACCTTATGCATAAAAATAAAAGAAGGCAAAACCTCACATTCATTGATATGAAATTATCCATAATTCAATCTCCTAAAAATGATCCTGACAGCCTTTTAATAAGTGTTCATATAAAAAAGAGGACAACCAAAAGATTTTGGATAAAACAAATTGGCCAAGCTCCTAATAAAGCAAAAGAACCTAAATTGGCTCTAAAACACTTAAAATCCAAACTTAAATAAAATAAATCCAAACCCATATAAATGGACATACTTACATCCCAATAAAAATATACACAAGCCCAAAAGTCCAAATTGACAAAACTATTTGTTCAAAGTCCAATAAAATAACATGTTTGGACTTCCCTAAATTGGATAGCCCATTTTCAACCAATTTTGCACAAAAAGCTTAAGTTACTCTCTTACATGCTTAAATCGCGATCTTGTGATTGGACCCGATAAAACTTTCTTATTTGAAACACCGTCCAAATCTGACTTAATTTGCTTGGGAATGTCTTGATCAGCTCTCGACACCATTTCCTCACAATTTGACACTATATTCCATATTTGAAAACGTTTCTTTATTTAGAATATGGAAACCTTCCATTTCTAGAATGTGCTCTAATTCACTTTCTAAGCTTCCATAACTTAACTCATGTAAGAATGTGTTCACGTTCACTTAAATATCTAACAGTTAAACATTAACTAATTTTACCAAACAGATCCCTCATTTATTACTTTTTAAAATTCTTAAAACAAATTCAATTTTGTTTAATTTTGAAACACAGTAATAGCCTAAAAACTTCTTTTATTACTCAATTGCCCATAAACGACTAGAGACGAAAGTATATTATTTGGGCATGCGTGCCAATTAGCTGGCTTGCACTCATGGTTTTTTCTTGATTAGGCAATCTAAAGCTTGACTTCATAAAAGTATGCGTCACGCTCGCCTTGATGAAATTATGCCGCACTCGAATTCAATCAGTTTATAATTTATAGTTACATGGACACAGTTTTCATTTATTAATAAAGGTACCAAAAGCATGAACTATAAGGGAAAGATATGCAATTTACATTTACTTAAATATATTCACAAAGTAAATGACCAAAACTCAATAAAAATTGGGCACTATACAGAATTTTTCCACTTTGATTGATCACCAAATGAAATTAAATGACCCTCCCAGACACTGACTTCTCTTATGTTACATTACAAAAGAGCTACTTTTAGCTCTCAAACATATTGAAACCTCCCTTAACAACAAAAAGGTTTGCCATTTCACTTCTTCAATCAAACTACATAAAGAGATATTAGCAACAATCACCACCAAAAATATATATACATAAATACATAATATTTACGCTATCAATAATAATTCTTGACTCCCTCCAAAAAGATCTAAATTTCCCTCTTCTTGTTAAGTCTGGCCGAGTTTGTGACTCTAGTGGCAATTTAGCTTCCTTCTATTTACACTTTCAATTTCTTTTCTTTTGTTATGAGTTCTAAGCCATAGCAGGGATGCTGGAATTTTGGCGATCCCTGCTAAGGCAATCAAATCCTTCTACTCTAACTGCAGCTGGTTTAAGCCCAAATTTCATTCTCACGCATCCTCCTATGCGTGATGATGTCGGAGATGACAAACCTGAGGGTGATGATGGTATTGACATTTGTGACATTAGATTAAGTTTTTCATCTCCAAATCGGGCATCTTGGATTACAGGGTTAGTGGCCCTGGTAGGAGGAGACCCACAAAAGAAAGGGGGTGATGAGGCTACCTGGTTAGTAGATTGTTCTACCCGATAACCATCCTGTTAACAAAATGAAGATCCTAATCAATATAAATGTCAATTCAGCACATACCTTTAATAACCGACAATCAATTTTGCGACAAATTATTAAACGTCCATTTAATATGCTCGCAAACATATGAATATCATCACTATAAGGCCAATTTTAGCCAAAAAAACAAACCATATCATAACCACAAAAAGCGTTGGAACGCGGAGGAAACAACTGTAGTTCAGAAAATTAGTCTAAAAACAACATCCATCTCAACCAAGTTCGGATGTTCAATATTTATCATTATCCACCGGATAAAAAAAAATTGAAGACAGCAATTAATAATTTACCTTCATTAGGATAATGTCCAGAAGATCTGCCCCGGCCTTTGCATCGCACATCTCGCCTTGATGACTGCCGTTCCAAGAAATCATAAAAAAATTAAGATTCAAAACAGTTGGAAAATTCAGTTGAAGGGGAAAAATCATTTAAAAACTAATTACCTCATTTGCCATCTCAAAGGTCTTATGGGATTGTTAGCGAGAATTCCAACTCGTCGAGGTTTGGGACAAACAACAGGACCCTTGGGATCATATATTGAAGCCAAGCCTCTAGCCTCATCACAGGAGGCAATGGCGTTCTTCTGAAGATTAAAGTGATTCATCTTCAAATTTGCACAGTAATTCTACAGTAGAACGCCTGCTCACATCAATATGCAAAAAACCTACTTAGCTGGCTTAAACGTTCTTGAAGATCAATTAATGGATCATTCAAATAGTGAATCTACAAAATAACTTCTTATCCATAGCCAAACAGTGGTCATAAATCCAGATCCATTCAGACCAATAGATGAATACAACTCCAAATCTTCATATCATTGAAAATTTACAATAACGCGACAATTAAGAAGAAATTTTATTATTATTTCCTACTATAGGACTAAATCGAAATTCCTTTAAATTTATTTTTTTATCTCTCAAATTTCCTTCCACTTATCCACCAACCAAAAGATAAATTTAACAAATTCCATAACAGATCTAAGCACAAACCTTTCAATTAATTTTTTTTTTTAAAAGAAAGGCAAAAGAACAAAACTTTACTAAATCAAAAGCAAAACACGTACCAATTGAAAACAAATCAAGCATCATCATGAACTTTCAAAATCCAACCTTTTTTTGCCAAATAAAAGCAAAGAAAAAAAAAACGAATCGGTACGAATAAGATCGTTAACCCATTAAAAAAAATGAAAACATTAGATCTTATCAACAATTAGATATATAAAGCTTTTGCTTTTCATTTCTGACTAAACTATTGATATTAAAGACAAAGCAGAAGAAAATACAGATCTGCATAAAATCAGCATAACTATACATGTTAGAGAAAGGATAGATTTACCCTACCTGGAGGAATCCTCCGGTAGAAGAAAGCCAGAAAAAGCGCCACGAGGAAGAAGAGAGGAACTGAGGAGCAGAGGCGAATTTATAGAGGTGGTTTTGGCAGTTGTGGACTTGGTATTGGTTATAATAGTCAAAAATGGATGCTTATTTTATTTTATTCAATTTAGGGAGTTTTCTTTTTTGCAAAGACAAATATAGAAGGTTAGGGTTGGATTTTTTTTCCCCTAATTAACGTAGAGGTTTGATAAAATTAGGGTTGGAAATGGAAATTTTGAATTGAATTGATATGGAAATTTGGATTGTTAACACTAACATCTGAAACATGGAAATACATCCTTACTTTTAAGTGATTTTTATACAAAGACGAAAAAAAAAATTAAATTTTTCAAAAATAATATTACACCGAAAATTTAAAGAATGTGATATTCAAATAAAACTTCTTCGCTCAAATGGTTTGAACTTATTGGCAATTGATTAATACTCTCAAAGTTTCATAATTATTGTCCTATCTTCCTTTTTTTTGTAAATTTAATTGAAACAAATTTATTTTTTTAAATTAGATTATAATTAATTTAGTAGATCCCATGAAGTATAATTATATAGTAATCAAATTTAAATGGTGCGAGTTTTTTTATGATATGCCTCACAATATATTTATATTTATTTAATTATTTTTAAAAGTATTAGGTCAATCGAAAGTTCAATTTTATATAAACACTCCATATAATATTAAAGTATAAATTTTTTTAGATTAAAATAAATAAAATTTATTAATTTGTAATAGACGTTGTCATACAAACTACTTATAATACTATTTATGTACTTAATTTTATTTTATTTATAATAAAATAATTTCAAAATAAAATTTAAGCAAATCCCTAAACTTAATAATTCAATTTGTAATATATAAATGCAAATTTTTAAAACATTCAAAAAGAAAATCAAATCATCACTCAATCTTTAACATCGTGCATTCAACCCGAATCAATATTTATATACAATTATAATGAATAATGATAATAAATTATTTTTTACTACAGTAAAAAATAGAAATGAGCAAATGATCTAAATTGACAGTGATAATTACTTTGCTTATAGTGACAATATTATTTACCTGCTGCTTAGAGAAATACATACACGCACACACAGACAAATTCTTGAAAATTCAATAAGTGACCCAAAATAAAAATATATGATTTTATTTTTTTTTAATTTTATAAATATTATTTTCTTTCAAGTCAAAAAGATTTATAATATAATAAAAAAATATTAAAAATATTTAATCATTAAGAGGTCATTAAAGGATATATAAATCTCTTACTAAATTAAAGTAACAGTAATTATAAATAAATTAAGTAATAAAAAAAATAAAAAATAAAAAATTATTATTAAGAATATAAGTCTTTTCAAAATTGAATACATAACAGCAAACAAACTATATTAAAAAAAATTATCAATCTGAATTTCAAAATAATCCCTTGTTTAATTCAAAATTTTGTAATTTAATGAAATTTGTTATTGATAAATAAAAAAAAATTATAGCCAACTCAATAAATAAAAATTATAAAGCAACTAATGTTAGAATCTAATTTTATATAATACCCTGAAATTTTTATTTCGAAACATTCCCATTTAAATTTAAATTGTAAATTATTAGCCAATAATATTACGCCACGTAATATTATGAGAATCGAAAATCATTTTTGGTTCGCCCGAAAATTTATTGAATAACCGTTAATTGAATAAAATCGGACCAATATTTCTTTAATTGGACCGAATTAATTTAAATTAGACCCGAATCGGATATTTTTGAAAAACACTGTGCGTCAC
>CANUEX010012436.1:0-61490 GCA_948099535.1 Jatropha multifida
ATATAATTCACAAATTAATCAACTAATCAACATAATTAACTACTCAAATAATAAAATCATTCAACCAATTATTCAAAAATTAACCAAATAATTAATCACAATTTAAATCAAATAAATTCTAAAAATAGTAAATTTATACCCAATAATTGTCAAATTCTCACAAATCCTTGAATCGAAGGTTGAAGGAGGAGGGAACGGTGGCCAGAAGCAAGCTGGGCTTGCTGCCAAGGTCGCGTGGAGGAGCTGGTGGTGGCTCAAGGCGGTGCGACGCGAAGAGGGCTGCTGAATCGCGAGCTGCAGTGGCTGGAGTCAACACTACTGCTGCTGCTCTCGTGGCGGCGCGAACAGGGAAGGAGGAGGAGCTGGCGGAGCTCGTGGCACAGCAGAGAGAGAGATAGAGGCGAAGCGGCGAGGTGCAGCTCTTGCTGTAGTGGCTGAAGTCGCAGAGAGGGAAGCAGGGACGGAGCTGCGACGCGACGCGACACGAAGAAGAGAGGAGGAGGCGCTGCGCGGTGGCTGGCTGGGTCGCGCGACGCAGAGGAGGCTGCTGAGGAGGAGGAACTACTGCGGCGCAGTGAGAGAGCGACAGAGAGGGACAGCGAGGAAGAGAAAGAAGAAGAAGAAGAAGAAGAAGAAGAAGGTGGAGGAGGTGGTGGCAGTGGTCGACGCAGGGAGGAGGAGGCTGGAGGTGCAGTGGCTGTGGGCTGAGTGAGAGAGGGTGTGTGTCGATGAAGAGGAAGAAGGTGACAATTTAAAGGAAAAAAGAAAAATAAAACAAAATAAAAATAAAATAAAATAAAATAATAATAAATAAATAAAATAATAAAATATTATAAAGTTTTATAATTATTAAATAAAAACAAACCGTCCAAGGTAAGTTGTCGGGGAGAAAAAAATAGTGACGCACAGTGTTTTTCAAAAATATCCGATTCGGATCTAATTTAAATTAATTCGGTCCAATTAAAAAATATTGGTCCGATTTTATTCGATTAACAGTTATTCAATAAATTTTCGGGCGAACCAAAATGATTTTCGGTCCCGATAATATTACGTGGCGTAATATTATTGGCTAAAAACTTACAATTTAAATTTAAATAAAAATATTTCAAAATAAAAATTTCGGGGTATTATAGGTTTATTACTTATTAAAATAATATGATATTGATTTTATTTGGTTGAAGATTTTAAATTTTGATTTATAAGTGTAGATCTTCAATTAATAAAGTTTGATAGTGCGATATGTTTCTCCATTAATGTTATTGACACATAGTGGCGTAAATTGATATGCGTTCATCATATGTTACATATTCTTAAAAAACAATCCAAGTATAGAAGATCTAGAAGAATTATTTTTTCATCCAAATCAATTAACGAAAAATTACTGCTATAAAAATTTATATTTTTTTTTTAAGATCATCCAAAAGATTTAATATTATATTTTTTTAATTTTGGTTTAATTGTTTAAAAGGATATAAATTTTTTAGTTTATTAAAAAATCAGCCAACTATTTTTTTACTAAAAGTAGAGTTTTATATAATTTTTAATATTATTATTAATGAATTATATTTAAAAAAAAGTCATGCCAGAGGACAACAATTTGTTAGTGATTGGGTGGCCATGGTGCAAGAATCACCAAGTCAAGGATCCATGTCAGCCTTGTCATCTTTGCTTTCGTGTGCTGACATGTTTATTTACTATTGGTCTGTTATGCACACTTCCTTGGTGAACTTTCTTTTTTTAATTTTTCTTTTGAGCTTCCTTTTATTTTGACTTGTTTGTGTGTGTTTGTTTAATCTTTGACACTCGCGCAAAAGGCTTTGTCCATTTCGTTGAAAATAACTCATAAACCATTTTTTTTGTAAAGATAATTTATGTTATCTTTTTTTTTTGGTGTTGTTGGAGCAATTAAAAAATTACTTGCTAATAATTTTATTATTTCTAAAATATTAAATTTCTCTCAGCTTGAATAAATATAAAATATATTTTTTCACAAAATAAATTAATTTAGTAAGTAGCAATTAATAATA
This sequence comes from Jatropha multifida, assembly GCA_948099535.1. Lineage (NCBI taxonomy): Eukaryota > Viridiplantae > Streptophyta > Magnoliopsida > Malpighiales > Euphorbiaceae > Jatropha > Jatropha multifida. The sequence goes on from CANUEX010012436.1 coordinate 2,028, forward strand.
ACGACTATTTACCGACTAAATATCAACTAAAATTTGAGATTTCATCAAAAGATATATGCCTTTGAAAATATTAGATAGAGTAAGAAAATTCTCAACGATAGAGTCATCCTATATACTATTTTTATTCCATAATACTTATCACATTTGGAATTTCATATTCCTTAAGAAAATCATTTAATTTGTCTAAATTATAATAAATTATTGAATAAATTGATCATATTATTTTTAATTTAATATTAATTTTGTGTCACGACCCAAAACCGTGGGCCGAACCTGCACTAGGACCTAGGTAAGCTTAAGGCCCTCGAGGCCCGTAGTAAACCTAAATTATCAAAATTCATTCCTATTATCATTTGACTGATGGAATAGTAAGCTCATATTATAACATTATTTATATAATAATCAGAGTTAATATTTTTAACCCAGCCTTAGTATTAAATACTATTCATAGCTCGGGCCCATATCCATTTAATAAAAATATATCCTCGTGTAAATATTTATTTGTCATAATATGATCAAACTATTCCTATCATATAGTCTTCAAATATTCAAAAAGAACACTACACAATTTATTTATAATCACATGATAATTTCTTTTACATAACCAAATATTAATTAAACATCTTAACTGCGGAGTTAAATAAAATATGCAGAAAACCACAAATATTAATAGATAATTTATACTAACATGTTCGAATCTCTGCGGAGAAGGAAGCAGAATCTTATAAACCAACGGTACTTTTATTTCCTGAAAAATGTTTATGGAAGGGGGGTGAGTTTCACTAAACTCAGTGAATAATAATAAATAATGCAAACCCACACATTTAGGCAGTATGCTTTCACAATATATAAAATGGGCATACTTCACAAGCACGTGTCATACATCAGCATTTTCAAATAAATCACATTCAAATATTCACAACATGTGAAAATTAGTCAGTGAAGTCACAAATCTACCTATTGGTCCCCGGCCAATTTTTATTATAATAATATCTATATAACAGGGAGCCGATCCCCCATACTTGGCCCACTGATCCATAGTGACACACGTCGTCCCAATTTCCACCCAGATACCAAAAGCACATTATTTCACATCGCAATTATTCACAATTATATTCAATACAATAAATGCAACATATGAATGTAATCAAGGGCAGAAATTGTATAAATTTATAGAACCGAAATATTATATATCAAAGACTAAGATTATAGAATTGGGATATTATATTTGGAAAATGAAGGATATCAATATAGCAATAGAAATAAAAAATAATTCATGATTATTTAAATATTATAAAGAGTATATGGTATGCATATGAAATGCATGTATGCAGGATGATGTGCACTATTTATTATTACTCATAGTGACCGCAGAATAATATTCAGGTCTGTCCTGAGTTCTGATTTGGAGGAGCAGTAGAGGAACTTGATCGATCTAAGAAACACGTATAATAAGAAAAATATAATCAGATAATGACTCCCTTAATTAAGAATATTAATTTAATAAATCTATCTATTTATTTTATTTTTCTGACTAAATTTCTATTAATTCACTATATAACTTTACTATTTACCAGCAATTAATTTATTCACTTATTTTGTATCTAGTCTAGATATCAATTCCATTTATTTCACCACAAAATATATTTATATTCCAAATTATAATTTAACATCATCAATAATAATAATTCATTAGCAATTTTACCAAATATTTATTTTTTAACTGGAATTACCTTAAACCTAATATTTCATATAATAATAACACTTATTTCACCAAATACTCAAATTATCATCCGAATAATTTAATTATATAAAAACCTTTAATAATAACCCTTTAATCTTTTTGCTAAAAACTATTAACCTTTGTAATAACTTATTTATTACCATCCAAGATTTAATGCTCAATTATTTAAGGTCCTCACATAATATATCAAAATCTTTAATTAACCAAAATCTCAAATTATCACCATTAACAATATTCTAATATAGTATATTTAATCTTAGCAATAAAACTTCACCTTTTAATAATAATTTATTTAATCAACCAATTAATTAATTCTACTCTCTAATATACTCCATTTATTAAAAATCCTTCAAATATACCCATTAATCCTTAATAAAGGAATTTTCATAATTTTAGAATCTTAACGCTAACTAATTAATTTACTGACCCTCAAAATCAATTAAAATCCTACAATTACTCTTTAATTACCCAAATCATCAATTAATTTATTTTATCCAATTTCTCCAATTAATCATCAATCACATAATTGATTAATTAATCAAAAATACTGAAATTAACTAATAACCCAACAATCAATAATTCACCAAAATTCTAATAATATACCTTCTAAATATAATAAAATCAACCAAAATAATAAATCAACCTCCTATAAATAATTTACCACTATAACTACTCAATTTAACTAATTAACTATCAATATCATCCCTAAAAATAATTAAATCCACCAATAATATAAAATCAACAAATAATTCACCAATCACCTAATTAATAAAACTAATCAATCAAAATACCTAAATTAATAATTAATATCCTAAAATCAACTTAACCTCCTTAATTAACATAATTCCAATTAAAATTAATAAATCTCAACCTATAACTAAATAATAAATTAATTTTCACAAATACTCTATTTAACTAATTACCCATTCAAAATACTAAAATTTAAGGTCAAATATTAAAAATTAACTAATCAATCATCTAATCAAAATATTAACAATTAACCAAAATACTAAAATTCAACTACCTAGTAAATTATCAAAAAGAGAGAGAAAGAGAGAGTGAGGGTTGAGAGGGAGGCGTCGATGGAGAGAAGAAGAAGCAAAATAAGAAGGAAAGAGGGAAAAGAAAGAAAAGAAAGAAAGAAAAAGAAAATAAAAAATAATAAAGTTTAAAATTATTAAATAAAAACAAACCGTCCGAGTTAGATTGTCGGGGAGAAAAAAATAGTAACACACAGTATTTCTCAAAAATATTCGATTCGGGTCTAATTTTAATTAATTCGATCCAAAAAAAATTATTGGTCCGATTTTTATTCGATTAATGGTTACTCGATTAATTTTAGGGCGAATCAAAATGATTTTCGGTCCCAATAATATTACGTGGCGTAATATTATTGGTTAATAATTTAACGATTAAATTTAAATAGAAATTATTTTGAAATAAAAATTTCGGGGTATTACAATAAACAACTTACAGTTGTAGTTAATCGGTGACTGCACATATAAAAAAAGCTATTGGTTCGATCTCTATTAAATATTTACATAGAGAAACGGATAATTTCAATTGTGATTAAATTTCAAATCAGATTAAACGGTCTCAGCGATAAAAAGACTTTTTTTGACCACTTTTTACGCTTTGAAAGAGCCTTAGTAGATAATTTTTGTGGCTGTAATCACATGACCTCCGTTTTATGGTTAGAATCTTCCAATTAGTATTAGAACTGGTAAAGAAAATATTTAAAAATATGGGCTGCGCCTCCAATTTTAATTAAATTAGTAAAATCTCACATTGTGGGAATTCATGGGCATTAAAAACAATTTTTTCACGTTTTTTTTTAAATCAACACAAAATAAAAATAACTAAATAAAGTAAAAAGTGGAGCTCCCACAAATTGACCAAAATAAAAAATGTGAGGAAAAAAATTTCTGTTTGAAATAAAAAAATATTTCAGTTATGGAATAAAATATACTTTTTGGAATGTGAAACATTATTGTTATTGTTGTTTATATCTGCGATGCGCTCGTACTTTTGCGATCATACCAAAAAACCTCTGCCTTTTTCCCCCCATTAGTATCTTTAGAATCGGTACCTGAAATGGATTCACTTTCCTTTCTTCAAGTGTGGTGGCAAGAACCAGGAAAAATATCTCTATTCAATCCCTTTTTGTTCTGTTTTGTTCTAGTCCTCTCTTTTCTGCTTTTATTTAAACACAAAAGAAATGCTCACAAACTAAATCTACCACCGTCTCCACCAACGTTGCCCATAATTGGAAATCTGCACCAGATGACTGCACTTCCTCACAGAACTTTCAGAACTCTTTCTGAAAAGTATGGCCCTTTAATGTTTCTTCGCTTAGGGCAAGTTCCTACTCTTGTGGTTTCTTCTTTAGAACTGATTAAAGAAATTACCAAAAACCATGATATCATTTTTGCAGATAGGCCTACTTTGACTGGTGTAGGTATAGTGTTGAATGGAAGCCCTGACATGGCACTTGGCCCTCACAGTGACTACTCAAGGGATGCAAAGAAACTTTGTGTTGTTCAACTTTTGAGCAACAAAAGAGTTCGACAGTTTCACTTTGTAAGAGAGGAAGAAGTTGAGAAAATAGTTGAAAAGATTCGCACTTTAAGTGTTAATGGGGCTCCAATTAATATGACTGACATGCTTATGAGTCTTGCTCATAATATATTATCAAAATCAGCCTTTGGTTCCCTATATGAAGATCCAAATGGTAACCATAAGAGTTTCGACATAATGGCAAGAAAGACATTGGATCTTTTATCGGCTTTCTGCTTTAAAGATTTGTTTCCCTACTTGGGATGGATTGATCATCTTACTGGGTTAGTTAGAAACCTGAAAATGCTTACGCAAGACTTAAACGAGTTCTTTGATCGAGTGATCGAAGAACGCGAGGCATTAATGAACGATAATGAGAAAGCTGAAGATCAGAAGTACTTAGTAGATATTCTTCTTTATCTTCGGAAGGAGGGGCGTGAGCTTTATCTGTCTAAGGACAATCTTAAAGCAATTCTTCTGGTAGCTAGTCTCTCCTTTTAACTCTTTTATTTATTTATTTATTTTTTTTCCTAAAAAAAATATTTACATTGTGGTAGCTACCCCAGCTAGGTTGGGATTCAGAGATAGTTATTGATGTTATTGTATTTACATGATTGGTGTTCAATGAATTATACAGGACGTGTACGTAGGAGCAATAGAAGCAACAGCAGGAATGATGGAATTTGTTATGGTGGAACTGGTGAGGAATCCAAGAATAATGAAGAAAGCTCAAGAAGAGGTAAGAAGAGTAGTTGGAGCCTCCAATTCAAAGATAACTGAGTCTGATATAAGTCAAATGGAATATTTAAAGTGTGTAATCAAAGAGACAATAAGGTTCCATGGATCTGCAATACTACCTCGACAAACGTCAGCGGATGTTAAACTCAAAGGTTATGACATTCCAGCAAAAACTAGAGTATTTGTGAATATGTGGGCAATTCAAAGGGACCCGACGTTGTGGGACAGGCCAGAGGAGTTTTTGCCAGAGAGGTTTCTTAAAACTTCAGATGATTCTAATGACGAACATAAAAAGCTGTTGCTGACATTTGGAGCTGGAAGAAGGTCTTGCCCTGGAATGACATTTGCATATGCAGAACTTGAATACGTGATAGCTAATTTGCTGTATTGGTTTGATTGGGAGCGGCCTGATGGAGCAAGAGGAGAGGATTTGGATATGAGCGAGCATTATTCATTCGTTATTCACTTGAAAACACCTCTTTGGGTTGTGGCAAAGTCCTATTGTCCTTGATTTGGGTGGAAACTGCATTTTTATGTCCTATGTTTTGTCTTTCTTGATGTTGGGTAACTTGAAATCGGATTCAGACCGGTCCAAATAAGGAATGTGTTTCGTTTTCAGTATAATTAGTTTGTCTTTTTTTGTTTTCTTTGATGTGGTTAAGAATAATAATATTCATCTCAGTGGTTGATCCCAGTAGATTTATCCATTATCATACTGATTTGATCCTGAGTTGACTTCAGGAAGCGGCCAGATGAGATTCAAATTGGAATTAGAAAAGAAGGAAAGTTTCTTCTCATTAATGTGTGACAAGGAAACGTTTCTTTGGCCTTCTCATGCTTCGGCAATTTTTATTAAATTAGCAAATTCTCACATAACGCGATTCATGGAGGGAATCCTACAGTTTATAATATGTTTTGGTAATGTCAAACTTTGTTGTTAGAAATTATACACGTGCGATTGTCTGTCCTTGTTCCCTGCGTTATATAGTATCTGAAAAATCATTACCTTAAATAATGTATCCTCTTACTTCTGTAACACGAAAGTATTTTTGGAAAAAAGATGATACTGTATTCATTACTATTATTTACATGAATAAAGGAATTGCTTTTATATACAAGAGATGAGCTGGAAATCAGTTATAAGATTCCAGCTAAGCAAAACTAAGTAAAATCTAATCTTTGTAACTGAATTGTAACAGTTTAGAACCAAGGATAAATTAATTTTTTTTTGTTGTTTGCCTTTCTTTTGGTGACGCAACTGTTGCTGTTGTTGTTTCTGTGTTATCCGTTGACATTCTATTCAACAATGGTGTTGGAAAGATACGCCTTTTAAGTGTGAATGGGGCTCCTATTAGTATAAGTGACATGTTTATCAGTCTTTCTCATAATATATTATCAAAATCAGCATTTGGTTCCCTATATGAAAATCAGAACGTTAATTATAAGAGTTCCGGCGAATTAGCAAGAAAGACACTGGATCGTTTATCAGCTTTCTGTTTTACAGATCCAAATCAAGGATAACTGAGTCCGATATAAATCAAATGGAATATTTGAAGTGTGTAATGAAAGAGACAGTAAAAGTTTCATGGATCTGCAATAATAACTCTACAAACGTCAGCAAATGTTAAATTTAAAGGTTATGACATCCCAGCAAAAACAAGAGTACTAATCAATTTGCGACATTGTGGGATAGGCCTGAGGAGTTTTTGCCAGATAGATTTCTTAATAGTTCAGATGGTTCCGATGAAGAACACAGAAAAGCTGTTATTTTCATTTGGAAGTGGAAGAAGGGTTTGCCCTGAAATGGCATATGCGCATATGCAGAAGTTGAATATGCAATAGCTAATTTGCTGTATTGGTTTGCTTGGGTGTTGCCTGATGGGGGAAGAAGAGAGGCTTTGGACATGAGCGAAGTTCTTGCATTTGCTAATTTCATTTAACAGGATAAAATTGTAATTTTTCGTATTGTATACAACATATTTTGTCTTTCTTGCTGTTGGGTAACTTGAAATCTAATCCAGTCTTTTCAATATAAATCAGCGGTACAGTTTGCACCTTTTATATGGTTCATCTTGATTATTGATAGAATGAAAATTTTATCCTAGCAGACTTATCATACAGGGCTTGATAATGGAGTTGACTTTGCAAAGGAGAGAGACGTACGAGTTCAAAATTGGATTTAGAAAAGAAGGAAATGATTAATGAATGGCAACGGAAACTTTTCTTTGACGTCAGGAAAAATTTCTGCCCCGTTCGCTTCAGGAGGAACGCTATTCATGGTTTGGATTGGAAATAAAGATTATAATATGTTTTGCAATATCACACTTTATTGTCCTGTACTTTGTTTAGAAGACGGTGACTACGACAATTTGTCTGCATCTTTCATTAATAATACTGATCCTCTGTTCCAAGTTTAGCATCTTTCAATAATGATACAGACAACAAGCCCATGAATCTTAAAAACACAATTGATTTTAATTATTTTTTCATCATTTTAAAACACCTGTTGCTATGAATAAGAATAAAACCCATCTTTTTACCTCTTAAAAGCATCGGTGTCTTAAAAGATCAGTACCTGATATGGATCCAATTACTTTTCTTCAACAATGGTGGCAAGAACTAGGAAAAACACATCTATTGAATCCCTTTTTCTTCTGTTTTGTTATATTCTTTTCTTTTCTGCTATTATTTAAACCCAAAGCGAATACTCACAAACTAAAACTACCACCATCTCCACCAAAATTACCCATAATTGGAAACCTTCACCAGATAAGTGCACTTCCTTACAGATCCTTCGGATCCCTTTCCGAAAAGTATGGCCCTTTAATGTTTCTTCGCTTAGGCCAAGTTTCTACTCTTGTGGTTTCTTCTGTGGAAATGGCCAAAGAAATTACCAAAAATCATGATATTACTTTTGCAGATAGGCCTTCTTTGACTGGTGCAGGCATCGTGTTCAATGGATGCCTTGACATGGCCTTTGGCCCTTATTGTGACCACTCAAGAGAAGCAAAGAAGCTTTGTGTTCTTCAACTTTTGAGCCACAGAAGAGTACAACAGTTTCATTTCATAAGAGAAGAAGAAGTTGGGAAAATAGTTGAAAACATACGCCTTTCTAGCGTGAATGGAGTTCCAGTTAATATGAGTGACATGTTTATGAGTCTTGCATATAATATATTATCAAGAGCAGCCTTTGGTTCCCTACATGAAAATCAAAATGGTAATTACAAGAGTTTTAGTGAATTAGCAAGAAAGACGATGACTGTTTTATCAGCCTTCTGCTTTGAAGATTTGTTTCCCTACTTGGGATGGATTGATCACCTTACTGGATTCATTAGAAACTTGAAAATGATTACAGAAGAATTAAACGAGTTCTTTGATCGAGTCATCAAAGAACGCGAGGCAGGAATGAATGATAGTGAGAAAGCTGAAGATAAGAAGTACTTGGTAGATATTCTTCTTTATCTTCGAAAGGAGGGGCTCGAGCTAGATCTCTCTAAAGACAACGTTAAAGCAATACTTCTGGTAGCCAGTTACTCTTCTACCAGTATTTTTTTTCTTAATTTATTAATATTTGCGGTAAAGTAACATTAGGATTGGTGTTTGATTAACACAGGACATGTTTCTTGGCGGAACAGACACAACAGCAGCAACAATGGAGTCTATGATGGCAGAGCTTGTGAAGAATCCCAGAATCATGAAGAAAGCTCAAGAAGAGGTAAGGAGAGTGGTTGGAAACTCTAAATCAAAGATAACAGAGTCTGATATAAGTCAAATGGAATATTTGAAGTGCGTAATGAAAGAGACGGTAAGGTGTCATGCTTCAGCTATCATGCCCAGACAAACATCAGCAAGTGTTAAACTTCAAGGTTATGATATTCCAGCAAAAACAAGAGTACTAATTAATACATGGGCAATTCAGAGGGACCCAGCCTTGTGGGATAGGCCCGAGGAGTTTTTGCCAGAGAGGTTTCTTAATATTTCAGATGATTCTGATGAAGAACACAAGAAGCTGTTGTTTTCATTTGGAACTGGAAGAAGGGTTTGCCCTGGAATGTCGTATGCATATGCGGAAGTTGAATATGCGATGGCTAATTTGCTGTATTGGTTTGATTGGGAGTTGCCTGATGGAGGAAGAGGAGAAGATCTGGATATGAGTGAAGTTTATACATTTGTTATTCACAGGAAATCACCTCTTTGGGTCGTGGCACATTCTTATTCTCCTTGATTTGAATGGGAAATTGCATTTTTACGTACTTTATTTTATGTTCCTTGATTTTGTGGAACTTGAAATCTCATCAAGTCGGGTCCAAATAAGAAATGTATTTCTTTTTCAATAATCAATATAAATAGGTGGTTCAGTTCTCCCCTTTTCCTCTTGTTGACAGACAACACGAAAGCTTTTCTTTGTCGCTGCCATGCGACAGAAAAATGTACCCTTTATTGTTATTGGCAAAACGTTATTCATAGTTTGAGAAAAAAAAAAAAAGATTCTTAACAGAATATCAAATCAGAGTGTATCATTGTTTGAAAAACTTAAATCTTAGAAACTATTATATATATATATATATATATATATATATATTAAAAGAAATTATATCTATTGTGCAAAATTTGATTTACTTGCTTTTATATATACAAGTAAAATATTGAAAACTGCATTTATAACGACTCAATAAAATTAAATAAGAACATGCATTAGGAAGCAATTTTATTAATTACAAAGAAAGTTTAATTATTGTAATGTAAATATTTCTTTTACCAAAAAGAATTAATATCAATTACTTTTCTTAGGTGAATATAAATTACACCAATTTCAATTTTGGCCAGTTCACATGTTAATCTTTCTCACAAGTCACAATTGCATAATATAGAAGACGATAATCGAAGAAATGAACTCAAAAATCTATTGGCTCTTCTGGCAAATATATTTCGACAGCTCCATGCAATCATGGAAGTCTTCCTAGTTTCAAGAGGCAAGTTCAGCAGAACATTATGGATTCAGAACATGCAAGAAAATTGTGGAACTGTATGGTCATGTCTCTTACCATTTGTCCAATGAAAGAGATTTGGGACAAGAACAAAGATGGCCAGTGTGAAATCTGCATAAGCTCAACCATAAACCAATTCTATGCATTGAAATTTCGTAGATGAGATCTCCAGGCAAACTAACCTGAAATGATCACATAAAAACATGGGAGAAATATGTAGATAAGATAATCCCCTCATTATTGCCCGTCACTTGAACCTCCTTCCTGTCCACAGAAGTTCACCATCATACTTCATTGATCAAAATGCTATAAATCATTCTAAATGAACAGCACAGACAAAGAAATAAGAAATAGCTTTCTTCTAATTAGTATTTGTGAGTTGGTAGACATACCATGGAGGATGAATACAAATCAAGTTCCCAATTTCAAGTTCAACATCACTGCAAACTCTTGGACTAAATATAACTGTTCTTTTCCTTCCTCTATCTAAAACAGTTTGAGAGCTCTCTGGCAACTCGGATTCCTGCAGATATGAACCTTTTGCAAGTTACAGAAGCATAAACACACATGTGAATGCACTTAACCAGCGTCCTGCTACTAAAAGAACATTGTTATCTAATTCTCAATGCAGGATAAGCAACAGTAACATTAAGTAGATACCCTCCAAAATTGAGCATGGCTCGAATACAACAATAGTATGCCACAATAGAGGAATCCATACCAAAAAATCGACTTGGAATCATAGAATGAAAAAATTTAAAAGTATAACCTACAGTGATAGTAACCAAGACCTAGCTTTTCTAGTAACCGAGTAAAGAGTCTGAAATTTGTATAATGAATTAACAACTTAATGTTAATTTAATAGCATAGTGTCTTATCATTTGCTTTAACAATTTCTAGGCCTGAAGTGGCAAAAAATAGCACAACCTCTAAATTCTTGTGAAAAGAACAGTGACACACAATCAGCTTTGCTTCCAAGTATCTTGAAAGGATCTTTACGACAATAGATTGTGATTCATCTGTATCAAAAAAGTGCCAAAAATGAGTAGCAGGCTGAAAATTGCAGAATTGCAGGTACAAGAAGCCTATCATCTTTACCTGTTCATATATGCAAGTCAGTTTGAAGATATGGTTTTAAGAATAAAACTATTATATCAGTAAATGCTTTACCATTAGGGACGTCTCCCATCTGTAGCTTTTTAAGAAAATCAGCATCTCTTTCCTTTTCATTCTGCATGACTTTCTGTAACTTTCCAAACAATCCAATACTACAGATTTTGGAAGCAAAAAGGTAGATTTTACTCGGTATTTATTCTCTAAACTTCATTCAAACAATTATGGAAAGTACTCCCGATAACAAGAAAATCTAGTTATATTACTTACCCTGACAGTTTAGCAGCCATGAAAAGGGCTTCATTGCAGAAAGATGTAGCAGCTAAAGCCTCCTGAAATCTATCTGCCATAGTCTGCCCTTTCATCTCTTGGTTTGCTAGATTTAGATTTTGATAGTTGACCTTAAAAGTACAAATGTGTGCATAATTTTAACAAGAACAAACAACAAAAAGCACCAAAGCCAAGCAATAAAATCCAACTAGAGTGAAGTAATACCTCATCATCACTTGATGATTCAGTAATCACCCCCTCAGGCTGTTCTTGATTGTCAATGATTCTGTCTCCCACTGATGATATACTTCTCTTCAAAACATACTGTGCGCTTTTTCCTCTCATTCTTCTAGACTGCAGCAAATACAGGGATCAAACTGGGTTTATAAATCATTGAGGAAAACGTATGCTAATTGACAAGAGAAAATAAACCATTTCAGAACTTCCTCTTGGTGGAACATTCCTGTCCTGAAGGCCGTCCAAACGCTCTGCCATTGAATACTCAATAAGCTCATTCGCATGAGCTTGATAAGGAAAATTTTTGAACTGATTTTCAGTTTCCCTATGAAACTCTTCTAGAGAATTAAGATTTGAATTTCCTACAGCCCTGCCTCCAGCTGATTCCAATTGTTCAAGCACAGCTCTCGCCTTGGATGGCATAACGTGTTTGTTTGTAGGAATATAATGTTCAGAGAGTTCATCTTTGTGCAATTGTAAACAAAGAGAAAACTTTGGCTTGACTTTGCCTCTAACACCTGCAAACCATTAAGTAATAATAGGTGAAGAATTTAAGCACCCTGACTGCCAAAAAATGAACTCAAATGATGAGCTTCATTATATTTATTGTAGTCAAAGAAACAGCACACTTTAATTTCAACCGTATATGTACGACTAAATCAGGAACACAAGCATTTTTTACTTATCCATCTTAGCAACTGAATTATTCAGTATTTCCCAAGATAGAGCATAGTGAGTCCGTAGGGGCTGTAACTGGGATTTTGCTTGTTCTGTCTTAATTTAAAATTCATCATTTGTCTTGCCAAAAAAAATTAAAAAAAAAAATTGAATCCACATATTTGATTAAGAAGATGCTCCATCTAGGTCAAAATACGAGAAAAATGCAACTTGACAAGAGTATTTAATTAATGAAAAGGCATATGTGGACATCAAGCAACAGGTATCAACTTCGAAACTACCTTTACATGATTTTTTTGAATTGGAGAAGGCAGAACAGGAAGCCAGAGATTTCCCATACAAATCGATAAGCACCTCAGCTTCTTTACTTGCTGTCGACCATGTGCATGCCCCATCTCGTTTTTCACTCCAAGAACTAGCAAGATTGTCATCTTTATGGAGCTTCCTAGCACTAGATGTATTGCAAGACTTTGCAAGTGCATAGTCATCCTGTACAAACAACTATCATAAGAAAGCATGTCTTGCACTTGGCACTAGATAACCTATGATTAGAAGGTACAATAAGAAAATCTAACTAAAAATGAATGATATTTGGATAAAAGCTTTAGCAAAACGTACCTCATCATCAGAAATGATTTCTTCACCTGGATGGTATTTAGATTCCCTCTTATGGGAAAAAATTAAGCCATCCTCATTTGGGGAATCAGGAATTTCAATCTCATCTTCAACAAAGCAAGTTGTTTGGTTCTGATCAAAACATCATCACACTCTATTTGTATTTATAAGAAAAACGAATACTATAAATGACCTACAATTGCACATACTTCATTTGTTAAAATGTCTGATTCCCTTCCGAACCTTACATCACCTTTACCTGAGATAAAAGATACATCTTAGAACTCTTTTTATCACTGATGTTAAAATAGAATTAAAAACAATTCAATTTAGAATTGTAGAAAAAGAAAGCATCTGCATTTCCAATGCTATTTAACTTAAGGAAATTTATGAACAGTGTAAGCAGTGCGCCTATTCCCTTTAGAAATCATATCATATTGAAATTTAGAGGGAGAAAGGAAAATTGTTTAAAAAAAAAAGAAACAGAAAAGAATGGTAAAGACTCAAAAAAAACAAGTTTAATGTGTGATCAATTCAAATGCACCAGAAGACAAAAACATCAACTTTATATACATACCTCTAAGTATTTCCAGTCGTGATTGAAGTAGCAATCCTTGCTATAGACATACAAAAGCACAATGAGAATACGCATACAGATATATACCCCATTGTCAATAAATATTAAGATAGTAACTACCAAAAGCAAACAACATTTACATATACAGATAGCTTCACTGCAAATGCTGCGCTCAGAATAAAAAAAATTCAATAATCGAATAGATATAGAAAAGGAAAGCACTTGCCTCTTTCTCTGTATTTGTATTCAAAGAAATGCAGTTGTTTCCCAAATCACCATTTAAGTCATCCGCATCTGACAAGTTATCTCCAAAACGAAAAGTCAATCAACAAACCCTAACATAGCTTTGCAAATTCAAATTTACAGCTAAAATTACCAGAAATGCTCTGATCAGACTCGGAATTCCTCTAAGAAGTAAGAACAAAGCAAAGATAAATAAATGATTAACAAGTGGTGTTGGCACATAAGCATATAATACAAAAGTGTGTTAGTTTCAGAAGAAGGAGTTTCACCGGAAAAGCATTTTGCCGCCACATTTGGCATAGCTGCAACTGTACGCGGTCAGCGAAACGCCAGTTGGAACCCGAACCCATAAGCATTCTTTTGGGCCTCCGTGCTTCCCGATTGGGCCTCAGCCCAATTTATTATTGGCAATTTCTTTAATTGAAAAAATGAGTATTATTAGCACAAAAAACAAGAGGATACTGAAAAGTCGCGCCTTTTGTGTCCGCCACTAATGGCCATTAAGAGATGGAGAAAAGTTTCTGTAGTACGCAACACAAATTAAGCTACATATTCAGCCTATCAGATCATCGATTTAACGCTGACAGTGAAAGGCTCAAGTTTCAATCAATCACATCACGTCTATTATGTTGACGATTCGACGACGAAGAGAGTGCACGGTAGTCTTTCTTTCTTCTGATCCGTGCCGAAGAAGATTGCTAACCCGCGCAATTTTGAATTGTAGAATTTTTTTTTAAAAAATAAAAACCTAATTTATATGCATGGAAGACAGAGAGCAATGGTTTATAGATGATAATAAAAGAAGGGGAAAAGCTAGAGAGGAGACGTGAGTGGTGCTGGTGCTAAATTGATGAAGAGAAAAACCTTAAAGAGAAGCAGTAAAAAGAGGAGAGGCAGTAATGAAATGAAGGGCACATTAGCAAGGCACCTTCAGGTTCAGCTAGGACAAGTCTCTTTGGTTCCTCTCCAGTACCAGCAATCTTCTTCTTCAGCCTCAGTTTCCAATTCTTCCTCTAGTTTCAAGAACCTTATAGATTCTGAAGACGTCGATCTACAGTTCCGTTCCTCTTTGGATAACCCCAGTATTAGAGAAGTCGATATTGATGAGAAGGATTTCATTCTCAGTCAGGACTTTTTTTGGTAAGTTTTTCTTCAATTTGCTGTTGTACAAGACAATTGAGAGTTGCATCTAGTAAATTTCTGTGATTTTCCAGTTTTTAATAATGGGCTTTGGTATTTCTTTAGAGATTTTGTAGAATTGGTTAAGTTTATGTTAATTTTAGTGATTCATTCTATGTTACTGGGTCTACAATGGAAATAAAAAATCCTTGCTCGAAATCCCAGAAAACAATTGAGAAGTTGAGATTAAGTTTAGATTCACTTACACGCAACCAAATGCAAAACTTGTTTCATGATGCTTCTTCTGATGGTTTTTCAAATAAAAGACAATTTTCTTTTCCCACAAAATACTGCAATATTATTATAAATATGTTTGCATTGGCTTAAATTTAGAAATTAATTTGCTTTTTCAGAATAAAAAAACAAAAAGCTACCTCACTCCGTGCTTGTGGCTAGATATTTTATTCCAATATTTGCCAGTACAATCAGAGAAATCAAAGATGTGAATATTTTTATTATGTAATTAGATTTTTTTTCTTTGTTATATTTTGCGATTGCAGCACTCCGGATTATATAACACCAGTGGATCAAAATTTGCTCAACAGCTTTGACAACAAGGTAATGCTTCTGAAGATTGAGCAATATGTTCAGTTTGATATGTGGAAAGTATCAGCATCGAGTATCTTTGCTTTGATTGTGGCAGGAAAATATATCATGCCCCAACTCGCCAGAGAAGCTAAACACCACTAAAACAAAAAAACTTCGATTGGGTAAGATTAGTTGCTTCTCTCATTTTGAGTTTTAATCTTGATTTCAATGATTGCGAGAATGCCTTTTAGATTGAAGCACATCGTTTTTACCTATTTATTGGTCAAATTTATTATCAGCTACTAATTATTCCCTCCCTATTTTTCACATTGAACATCCATACTGCTCTCAGATGTTATCTCAGCCAATCCTCTCAGCCCTACTATGTCTGATCAACAACAAAATATAGAGATTGCAAAAGATAATTATGGTATAGATGAAGAGAAAATTGAGAAAACAATGGTAACTGACACTCAGAAGCGCCCAAATTATGTATCACTATCAGCAGTTGCTTTGCGCTGTCGGGTTATGCCCCCTCCTTGCATTAAGAACCCATACGTAATGGATGCTTCGGAAGTGGATGTAGATCCCTTTGGCAATCAAAGATCAAAATGTGCAGGTACAATCGTTGTTAATTGTCAAGCTAGTTCTTGGTGCAAAAACAGAATATCTTTTCCATTCCATTCCTTTCTTCTTGGAGTGCTGAAATTGTTGCCCTGTTGAAAGGTTTTCTAGATTTGTTTTAGTTAATGAATGCTGCAATCTGCAGGTTTCTTTTCTACAATTGTTGGTGGAGATGGCCTTTCACGCTATCATACAGATTTTCATGAGATCCAGGTATCCATACAGGTTCAAGAATTCTCAATTTCTTTCAGAAACCATAATCATTATCTTTTTGCGTTTGCATAACTAGTAAAAATTTCCTTTCCATCTAGCATATTGGCACCGGAAACTTCAGCCGTGTTTTCAAAGTTTTGAAGAGAATCGATGGTTGCTTGTATGCTGTGAAACATAGCACAAGGCAGTTACATCTAGAGGCAGACAGGTAGTTTCTTTGTGCTCTTTAAGAGCTTTCATCATTTGTTCAATCAACTAGCTTAGACAACCTTGTTTGCATCTTCCAGGAGGAAAGCTTTGATGGAGGTTCAAGCTTTGGCAGCTTTAGGTTTGTATGCAATATTTATACAAGTTTTTCATTATGCTTCATATTTGGGCACTAAGCCATTTTTCTTAGTTGGTTCTATGTTCTTGTTTCTTTAGGATATCATGAAAACATTGTTGGCTATTACTCCTCATGGTTTGAAAATGAGCAACTCTATATTCAGATGGAACTCTGTGATCACAGCTTATCTATCAATACGTCTTCCAAAGCATTCACAGAGTTGGAAGTGTTGGAAGTCTTACAGCAGGTGAGCATTTTTGTAGCATTTTTCATAAAGTTTGAGATGCTTTATTATGGACTATTCAATTCTCTCGTATAGACTGGTATAGGAACGCAGGCAATTCTTTCAAAAGTATAGTAAAAGAAGAAATTATGAGGGACAAGATTTCCTTTTTCCAATTTATTCTCTTTTTGATGCAATATGGTGGATTATAAAGGCGATCCCAAATTTATCGCTTTCCTTCTAATGCAACACCCTGTGTGCTTGTAAAATCCCAATTATTCAGATTCACATGCAAGATATTCAATTTCTAGTTGAATTATAGCTCTTAGGCACTATGGTATAGCTTTTAGGTGTATATTTCTTTCCGTTCAATTTTTAGCTATTTCTTCTATATAGCTATAGGTATCTCACTGAAGCTGTACAACACTCTACCAATGCACAGAAAGATATTTTTCATGATCATGCTTAATTGAACTATGAAAGACTCCCACACAATTATCATGACTTAAAATTAAGTTCACCCCAGTTCACATTAGAAAATATCTAAAAGCTTGGGATAGCTTTTGATATGCTTCAAACTAATCTGAAAATATTTTGATTCTACACAATTTCCTGTTTATTTGAAAGTTATTCTTATATTGGAACTTTTAACAGATTGCAAAGGCATTATGGTTTATACATGAACGAGGAATTGCTCACCTAGACGTAAAACCTGATAATATTTATGTGAAGAGTGGAATTTATAAGCTAGGTGATTTTGGATGTGCAACACTCCTTAATCAAAGCTTGCTAATTGAAGAAGGTGATGCACGTTATATGCCTCAAGAGATATTGAATGAGAATTACAATCATCTCGACAAAGTTGATATCTTTTCTTTGGGAGCCACTATTTATGAGCTTATTAGAGGATCACCTTTGCCCCAGTCAGGATCTCAATTTTTTAGCCTCAGGGAGGGAAAATTGCCGCTTCTTCCTAGCCATTCATTGCAATTTCAGAACTTACTCAAGGTAAATACTTGCATTTTTTTTTTTTTCCATTCACCTTCCTTGTGTGATCTTTTAGAACTGGGGAAGTAGACTTTTCTTTAGAATCTAAAAGCAGCGTCTTAAAGAAAGCATGACTATTTTTTGAGTTCCTTCCTTTATCATGTTGAATAATGCTGCGTGTTGAGCAAAATGCTTTTGTTGAGAGGGGGTAAGGGGCTTCCAATGACCGTGTCCTCTTTTTGCTATATTTTCTTATCCTTGATTCTGAATATTGGATTTTCATATCACTAGTGAAAGAAAATAAGCTATTTGGTGTTTATTTAGCCTGTTAGGATAGCTTTAAAACTTGCGTTTTACCTGAAATTGCAACTGCCCTGTAATTGCTTTTTTTTTTTTTCTTTGCCTGGATTTATGTAATATGATGATTTGGTAATTTGATCAGGTCATGGTAGATCCAGATCCAGTTCAGAGGCCTTCTGCTAAAGAGTTGGTCGAAAATCCAATATTTGACAAGGTTCAAAGAAATGTGAGGATATTGCAAAAGTCTTAGTTGAATTTTTGGGACAGGAAAGTTTTGTACTCTTGGACTGGCCACTAATGATTAAGATGCAATGGCCAATTTTGTAAGAATAGTTCCTTTTGCAGTACATACACCAAATTTTCTGCCCCAGCAAGGCGTCGTCGTCCAAAGCTAAGAGCAACCACTTCAAAAGAATTGTATTATGGATTAAGGGTATGCAATTCTATTGAAATGTCCACAGAAAGTACTTGGACTTAAATATTTCCAATTAACTTGCAAGTTTACTTATTTATCTCACACGCATAAAAATGAAATGATAGGGACAAAAATATTAATTAAAATATAATAATTATTATATTTCATAATCCAATAGTACGACTCCCCTTCCATTTTCACGATGACTAGGATTGGAGCTGTTCCCCCACCTCCCCTCCCCTGATAGAAATGTGGCTTGATGGTGAATTTTATCAGTACATATGGAAGCAAGCATTTAATTAAGGATGAAACCCTAATTACACAATCCAGCTTCTAACCCTTTCCTTTGTTTGTAATTTATGATGTCTCCTCAACTCTTTTGTTCTTGGCTTCAGAAATCAGAATATCCTCTCGCGTATTCCCTTTCCACGTCTTCCCACGCACAAATGCCAGATTTAACTAATACTCCATATTTCTTTTACATTGCTAGCCTTTTTTCTTTTTTGAAAAATCTAACACAAATATAGGTCTGTTTGCAAAAATTAATTTTTATAATTAGGATTTTATTAAACATTAAAATCAATTTTCTCAAACTCGAAACATTAAAAAATTATTCTGATATAGTTAATTCAAAATTATTATTTTTGATCTTGCATCATCTCACTATGTTTATATATATATTCCTTTTGGGCATGTTATATATATGTCATGAAATTGCATATGCGATGCTGCAATGAAGGCATTTGGTCAAATCCCTATCTTATGTAACTGAATCATTTAGCCCATAATTTATGACATTCGCATTCATCACTTTTTCATTTTGACTTTGTCATTTTTTTCAAGCACACTCACAGATACATATACATATACATACACTTACAGTTTGTTGGCTTTGTCAAACTGTAGGACTCCAACGGCCTTCCTTCTTGTGAAGGAGCATTGAATTGAAGTCATGCACACGCAACACGTGACGGTAACCAAACTCGCACGTGATGTTTCATTTCTCTCCTTTGAATTTTTATCGAAAAATTAGGCTTTTTTTAAATTAATATTTTGATCAATTTATAACCTCACTGCGTGGATGGCTTTTGTTGCTTTATATTGTCTATATAATTTGTAATTTTATATAATATATTATATTAAAAATTCTTTTTTCGGTAACCTAAGCCACAGAATTTGTTTTGATCAACTTTATTAATTATCTAATTAAAAGAGAAAAAGTTGAATAAAGATAATTATATAAAATAAAATAATTTTACTTTATATTTTTTTTAAGTGACATGGAATAAATAAAGAAGTCACCAAAAATTAAATTTACGACTGAGTAAGTTCCTAATAACTGGAAAGTCCCTCAGATCCTCATCCAGCTGTAGCTAATTACGAGGCAGTCTCTTAATGTACTGAAACGTGGCACTCCCTGAAGCTAACAAGTCTTATTTCCAACTTTTACGTTTTGGTTTGTCACATTGTGAAGGCGCCAAGTGGCAATATTAGACGTAGATATGTGGACTTTTGTACAACTGAGCTGGGCATGTGTAGCCATCAAATTGGAAAAGCATTGCACACGTGAGCGCAGTGAAGGGAACTTTAACGTTTTTATTTATTTATTTTGTGTACTCATGCGAGTATCATTTCTAATAAATTTTCGAAAAAATAATATTCTAAAAGATTTTTTATATTGTCCTATTTAAAAATGAAAATTAATTTTTTTTTGGCAAAATTAAGAATGTGTCTAATAAATTTATATTTATATTTTTTATTCCTATAAAAAATTATAATTAATAATTTTTTAAAAAAAAATTAATGAACATGCTTTTAGTACCAACTGAAATAATGGAATTAACAGTAAAAGTTTACCCAAACATCATTTCTATAAGCAATAACAACACAAAAAAAGTTGCTGTTAACAAACAAGCTGCCATTAATGGCTAATCCAATTAGCAAATCATGAAAACGGAATTAAACTTGAATTAAGTATTTTCCATTTTGATAAATATGAAAATTATTTCTTATTGTAATCTAATTAGCAAATCATGTCACTTTCAATTAATTTTTTATTATGGATTTCACATTAATCGATCCAAATCAACAGTGAAATTAATTTTATATAGTAATTATGGATGAATTTAACATCTCAATACCTGCAATTTGTTATGACATATTATTTTATTGTTTTTTTTCTTTTTTTATTGATAAGAATTCCATTAACTTTTTTTTAAATTGTCTAATCGCATTAATTATAATAATAATAAATACTGTTATTTTTTTTACAACAAAATAAACTTCTTATAACAAAAATATGCTGTAGAGAGCAACAAAATTAACTTCTGAAAAAATAATATAAATAAATACACCGGATGTAGTAAAAAGATGTTAAAAGGGGACCACACATCGCCACATCAACACCTAGCCTCGGAGGTCTCGTTGCAACTCTGGCGAGTTCATTCATACACATTTTTTTTTCTTAAAAGTTGTTTTCATTCGAATATTCCATTCAAATTTCACACTCTTGGTTTTTATATAAATAACCATCTCCATCCCCATCTCTAGGACCCCGACTCCCCAAAACAGCGAGGTCAAAATTCATACATCGCCTTCTCTTCCCCTGCTCCTAACCAAACCTGCCTCATTAGGAGAAGACAAGAGAAATGTCTGATCAAAGTAATATAATACAACGGAACAATAATAATGAAGACAACCACCATGATAAGCCTCTCAATGGGAAAAAACTCTCATGGCAAAAACTGCGCCGAGCTGACTCTTTGGAAATCGAATCTCGTTCATTTAACGGCTACGGAATCCATGGCTCTAAGGTCTGTCTTTTTCGCGCCTCCAATACAACAAATTGTCCTGCCGTCCTTCGAAATATTTGTAGTATCTAACTGTTTTTTCTTTTGATTTTTTTTTCAGGCGTTGAGTTGGTCGGTGATCTTGCACTTGGCATTCCAAAGTATTGGTATAGTGTACGGAGATATCGGTACATCACCGTTGTACGTGTACGCCAGCACGTTCACGGATGGTATTCGCCACAACGATGATATATTAGGTGTTCTTTCTTTGATTATCTACACCATCACTCTCATTCCTCTCGTCAAGTACGTCTTGATCGTCTTGCGTGCCAACGATAATGGCGACGGTAATTATTTTATGCTTTTATGATATATTTCGGATCAGTTTTCTTCGTTAAAAAAAAAGAAATTGTTTTAATTAAACATTTTTTCACTGAATTCAAGTCATTATCAGATAACCTCAAGTCACTGTGATTAATGGTTTGATCTAATAAAATGTTTAGATTCATATGAGATTTTGTATTTTTAAAACCAGCTGGTGATGTGCTATCTAGGGAGAAGGAGCTTTATTGCTAGCCAGTAAGGTCTGCGATTAGGGCTTTATAATTTTGACAGTTTTCTATATTTTCGGTTTTTTTTTTCTTAATTTACAGATTGATACTTCATTTTCTATTTTTCTCTTGACTTTAGTGTGATCGCAGAAAGTTATGGCCGGAGGGTGCCGTGATTCGTTTTGGTGTGGAATTATGAGCAGTATAAATATTATAATACAGGCTACCTCAGTAAACGAATTATCTACACAAGTGGCCAAAAAGAATTAAATCAATCTTGGAAAAAAAAAAAAGAAAATACAACCCTGACATCACAAGGGAAGAAAAAGCAACCGACAAAAAAAAAATCCCAACTACCAAATTATTGCTAGTAAAAAAATTAAAATACCATGGACTAATTGGTTAGGAGTGAAAATTTAAAGTAATGAATTTTAATGTAAATGGTTGTTCATTAAATCTTACAGGAGGAACATTTGCTCTGTACTCACTGATATGCCGATATGCTAAAGTGGGTTTAATCCCAAGTCAAGAAGCTGAGGACCGCGATGTCTCCAATTTCCGGTTAGAGTTGCCAAGCAAGCGTTTACGGAGAGCGACGAAAGTGAAAACTAAGCTGGAGAATAGCAAATTCGCCAAGTTCTTTTTACTCTTTGCCACCATGCTTGGCACTTCTATGGTCATCGGTGACGGTGTCCTTACTCCTTGCATTTCAGGTCTCCAACTAACTCTTTTCTTTTCGTAATTAAAATTAAACATTAGAATTTAAGATTACAATTTCAGTTTTACATATTTGCATTTAATTTTTTTTTATTAAAAAAAAGTAAAACTGCCGCTAGCCGCGATGATATCAAGCTTTAAATTTGGTATTATCTGTATATATTTCAGTTGTCCATATCCTTTGGAATTCCTAGAAATTTCGAGGAGGACTATAATGTTAGAATTTCTCCTCTTAAGCCATCATTGTATGACTAACAAATGCATCTGCTCCAAACTTATTGCAGTCTTGTCGGCGGTTGGAGGGATCAAGCAAGCCACAACAAAAATGACCGACAGTACGTTAACAAAATTTCTAAGCACGTTTATATACTTTCAGCACACCATAAATTATTGGAATCTTTTTTTTTTCTAATGGAATCTTTATATAATTAATAGATTTTTTAAGTTTTAGATCTGAAATCTGAGAATATGTCAGATTTAAGATGGAGTAATTAACATTTTTCCCTTTTAAATTAACATCTTGCCTTTGGTCAATGGAGCTGGTACATGCATGATGCAACTTTGCCTAGGTTGACCCACTACTATAACTAATAATTGAGGCTTTCAATTTTATTTTCCTATTTAATTATTGGACCAGCCTAACAAAACGACAAAACTAGCCGCTGTCGTTTAATTTCATAGGAAAAAATATATTTGGACCCCTATATTATATTCTAACTTTATTCGTGAGCATTTGAGAAATTATTATTACGCTTCTAATTTTTGCTTTAAAATAACTATTGAGAATGTTCAAAAAGTCAGCTATTTATCGTTAATTAGAGTCACTTTTTGAATAAAAAGAATGATAGTATAGTGAGTCGTAGCAAAAATTAAGGGTGTCATAGTAATTTATTAAAAATAGAAAAACGAAATGTTAATTAAGATATAGTTTAGGTATCTAAATGTATTTTACCAATTTCATATTATGCATCGATTAATATTTTTGTTTACTATTGTTATTTTATCATATATTGATATATTTTTATATTTGGCCCACAAATTTAAAAATAATAGATTGGGGTTTTTGATGGATGCTTTAATTAAATGAAGCAACTGACGGAACTTAACCTTTTTGTCTGGAGACAGACATGATTGTTTGGATATCAGTGGTGATTTTGATCGGCCTATTCATGGTTCAAAGATTTGGAACTGATAAAGTGGGCTACACTTTTGCTCCAATTATTTGTGTTTGGTTTGCAATGATCGGTGGGATTGGCGTTTACAATTTCATCAAATATGATCCGACGGTTCTCAAAGCTTTAAACCCAAAATATGTAGTAGATTATTTCAGGAGGAACAAAGATAAAGCATGGATTTCCTTAGGAGGCGTTGTCCTTGCCATTACAGGTTAAAAATTCTATTTATTTAAATTTTTTTTTTTACCTCGTCAAACCAAAAGACAAAAATATCAACAATTCTTTTCTTGTGACAAAAATGCAGGAACTGAAGCATTATTTGCAGATGTTGGTCATTTCACCGTTCAATCTATACAAATAAGCATGTGCACCGTAACCTACCCTGCTCTACTATGCGCATACACTGGACAGGCTGCCTTTCTTGGAAAGAACAAAAATCTTGTCTCAGAGACATTTTATGAGTCTATACCAGGTTAATTTTGTCTTAATCTGTCAGTTAATTTCTCAATCTTCTACGATTTATGAACTGTTCTGATGACTGATGAGGGTGATACATATATATATATATGCAGACCCTTTGTACTGGCCAATGTTTGTGGTGGCTGTGTTGGCTTCAATTATTGCAAGTCAAGCTATGATTTCTGGGACATTTTCTATCATCCAGCAATCCCTCTCACTCGGATGCTTCCCTCGTGTGAAAATCGTACACACATCGACCAAATACGAAGGACAAGTCTACATTCCTGAAGTCAATTACCTTCTTATGCTAGCTTGTATAGGAGTTACTCTTGGTTTTAGGAGTACTACACGTATTGGCAATGCATATGGTAAGCAACAACCTTCACATTTCTCAACTAATTAATCTCGTCTGATATTATTGTTTGAGCTGCTATTTAACAAATCAATTACTGTATGCAGGAATCGCGGTGGTGTTTGTGATGACTCTTACATCGTCCTTTCTAGTGTTAATCATGCTAATGATATGGAAAACCAACATTGTTTATATAATTGCTTATGTTCTAACCATTGGAGTTGTGGAGCTCGTATACTTGAGTTCAGTTCTCTACAAATTCGATCAAGGAGGATATTTACCAATAGCATTTGCTGCTGTTCTGATGACTACAATGTATGTTTGGAATGATGTGTACAGAAGAAAATACTATTATGAGCTAGAAAACAAGATTTCACCAGATAAGCTGAAGGAGATCATTGCCAATGAAACCAACTTTAATAGACTTCCTGGACTCGCCATGTTCTACTCCGAGCTTGTTCATGGTATTCCACCAATATTCAACCATTACGTAGCGAATGTGCCTGCACTTCACTCAGTACTTATCTTCGTCTCCATCAAATCACTTCCAATCGGAAAAGTTCCAGTGGAAGAGCGGTTTCTTTTCCGTAGAGTAGAGCCAAAGGAGCTCAACGTGTTTCGCTGCGTAGCAAGATACGGTTATACGGATGTGCGTAATGAGCAAGAACCTTTTGAGAGAGTGTTGGTTGAAAAATTGAGAGAGTTTATCAGAGAGGATTACTGGTTGAGTCAGGCAATTCCCAATAACAATGCTGAGACTGTGAAGGTTGATGAAGAATTGGAAGATGAAAATCAAGAAATTGATGAAAATAGAAGCACAATGCATGTAAATCACGAAGAAAATGTGGATAAACAGATTGAAATTATAGACAAAGCGTCGTCTGTTGGCGTTGTTCACTTGATCGGGGAGAATGAGGTTGTTGCAGGCAGAGGAGCAAGTATAGGTAAGAAGATTTTGATAGATTATGCTTATAATTTCTTAAAGAGAAATTTGAGACAGAGCGAAAAGGTGTTTGATATTCCTCAGAAGCGCATGCTAAAAGTGGGAATGACTTATGAGCTTTAGGATAATATGTGTGTGTGTGTATCTATTGAGGTGTAATGGAAGGTTTGATCAACTTTGTGACAGCCTCAGAAAGTAAAATACAGTGACTTCAACTAAATATAACTGTGATAGCAGAAAGAAGATTACTTTTGAAGAGATGCGAAGCAGATCATGCAATTCAATGGATGAAGCAATATTTCAGTTTGTAATAATACATAATAATGGGTGAGGATTCTGATTTTAAGAAATGATTTTTTTTTCTCATTCAAAATCAAATTATAAAAAATTTCATTGCAACTATACTCTACATGACAAATTTGGGCTTAAAAAATATCAAAATTTTCAAACGCTCTTCTGGCCTTTTTCACAAATTAAAGCTCACAATATGAGATTATGATATGTGATTATAAATTTTGCTCCATTTGGCATAAATAAATTTAAAATATAAAATTCATTTTAATATAATTCATCTGTGAATAAAATTTCATGTTTGGTATGATTAATTTAAAATATGTAATTTAATTGAATTCCAAATAATCAACCTATGATACTAATTAATAATTAAAAATTCATTTGCATTTATTTACTAAAACTTTTTTGAAATAGTATTTCACAGAAATAAATAATAAATAACAATTATATTTATATTATGCTGTATAATTTTTTTATATTTTTATTAAAATAAATATATGAAATTAAAAATAATAAAATTGTTGCATTTAATTTAATAATAAATGAATATTTAATTTGAATATTCCCCGTTGATAGTAAAAAAATATTAAAATAAAAACACAATAATAAGAACAAAATTTCTAAGAAAAAAATTTTAAATGTTTTTGGTCAAGTTAGATAAAATAAGGAAGGAGGCTTAATTACATATTTATTTCTCAAACAATCAACTGCTATTCCAATTTTACATTAAATGACTAAATAGACTCAATTTATAGTTAAAAAATACAAAATATTAATTTTTTTTATATTGTAAAAATTGGAACTTCCAATTTTAGAATTTACACAGCAAATTAGAACTTCAAATTATAAATTTAAATCTAAACGCAACGACAAACTGAAAAAAGTAAATTACGTAAAAATTTATAAATAAATTCTCATAAAGATACAGAGAATTAGTTTCCTCTTACACGCAAAGTAAATATTTTTAACGACAATTAATCAAACATACAGCAGAAATAGTTGATGAAAAAAAAAAAAAGAAAAGACAAACCAGAAAAATTAGTTTCAGGCAGACACCAGTTTGAAACAACTAAAGTCCCACATGCTTCAAGCAGGCAAGCTAGTTTCCCTAGCACCAAATTTAAGGTTGTAAGATAAAGATCAATATCTTAATTAATCTAAGAATAAGAGACTAAGTTACCAGATATTTAGACCTCAAAATCGCCTGGAAACAGAACTGTTATTGCTTGCATCAAACTGAAACGGAGCAGGCGCAGATTTCCATGGCTGATCGCCACTGCAATTCGAGGAATCTTCATTTTCTTCATTGTTGCTCCCCTTATTGCTGGCTCTCTCTCCTTCTTGCTCTCTGTATCTATGCAAATACCTCTTGAGTGGCTCCGCGTAGTCATCAAACCCTAAAGTGGCAAGAGCCCAACAAATATCATCTCCATTAACAGTCTTTCGCTTTTCCTTGTGACATTTATCTGATGCTTCACCTGTTACAAAGCTTATGAACTCAGATACACATTCTTGCATTGTTTCTTTAGCTTCTTTTGAGATTTTTGCATTTGGAGGAAGAATTTGCTTCATGATTCTCCCAACATTTGCTATTGGAAGCAATCTATCTTGCTCCTTTATTATGCCATCTTCTCCTGAACCACTACTAGCTCCTCCAAAGTTGTACTTTTGGTATGGTTTGTCTGAATTATTGCTTGTATTGTCAACCATATCTCCCTCAACTCTCAATAAAGAGAGAAGCTGATATCCTGTTAAATATAGACACGTCGCTTATAATGTAGCTCTTACATACTTATATATATACATATATATTTAATTTTCAAATATATATATAAATATATAATATAATTTTATTAAAATTAGTAGGTAAATTATAGACATCATCTCCATTGTAATTAGTAATTAAAAGATAATTCTTGTGGACAATTTCAAAGGGATAATTGTTACGGAAAATAACTAAAATTGTATAAATGCCACAAATACGTATAATTGTATGGCTGATTATGATATACGTATAATTCTTAAAGTAAGTATACAATTATTTTAGCTGTAACACATTTATACGCACGTTTGAAATTCAATAAGGAGTTTGAAATTAACAACATTAACTAACAACTAAAACTTATAAGATGGCGGGGAGACTATAAGATGACGTGTCGGGACATAGACTTAGTCAACATTGATGGGGGACACAATGACGGGTAAGTTTCTATAGTTGGTCTGAGTTAGGTACTTTTTAAATTTTTTTTTTTTAAAAAAAAGAATTAAAAGCATAAGCATTAAAAGGCATATGGGAGCAAATCTAAAGCCTAATTGTCATCATTTCTAAGCGTTTAGGCCTACCTGCCCTCTCTTTCTCTCTAATTTTTTAGCTGTAGTTTTAGTTTAGAGCTTCGGTCTGTTTATCTGCGTGACGCCTAACTCTTATTTTCTATTATGTTTTTCGCTTTATTTTTAATTTTCTCTCGCTTTAATAAATTTAAATTTATTTTTTTATAATAAATTTATATTTTTTATTTTATTATTCTTGTTCGTTGGTTGTCTTTATATTTAAAGCTTTTTTTTCCTTCTTTGTAAGTGTTTATTTCTAAATAAAACTATGATATTTGATTTTATTTGTTTGTAGACTTTAGATCTTAATTTATAGGTATCAATATTCGATTGATGAAACTCGAGAGTGCAGCCTATTCCTCCATTGATCCTATTGAAGCATAGTAGCGAAAACTCATTTGTAGTCGTCATATGTTGTAAATTATTAAAAAAATAATTCAGTTATAGAATATCTAGACGAGTTCTTATTTTGATGTTCAAATCAAGTAACGGATCAATTATTGCTATAAAGACTTATTATTTCTTTTGTCAAGATCAACCTTAAACGGATAGATACAATATTATACCTTTTAGTTTTAGTTTCATTATTTAAAACGATATGAATTGTTTTGATTTGTTAAAATATCAACGAACCCTATTAGCTACAGATAGTAAAATTCTATATTTAGTTTATATCTTTATTTGTAATTTTTTAAATTATTATTAATAAATTATAATTAAAAAGAACCCTAATTAAAGGAAAAGAACTGAAACTTATTAGATACAAACAAAATTAATGGTCCCCCTTTCCTCTCCTGATTTGATTATTCAGTTTATAATAATGCTCTCAATAATTTTCAAAATAGGTAATATTTAATTACTACTGTGAGCTTTAACTTGGTGGGTATATGTGCACGTGTACTTATTATTGTGCACATATAGCCAAATTTAGACCTAAAAAGAATCAATTAATTATAAAAATAGAAACCCTAATCTAGTGTTGGATTACCTACCTGATCGATAAATTACCCGCTTTGGAACTCTATTACTAGAAATCGACTAAATTTGAAATTTAGTAACAGTTAAGATTTTTCATTATCTTTATAGATACATGTAATTAGAATTAAACATGAAAGCTCCTCTCACGTGTCCAACTTATATTATTAATTGAATTAGAATCCGTAGATATGTCATCCATTTTAGACTACTAGCAAATCGTTTTGCTTTGGCGATAATCTTCATCATTATGCTTTTTTAAGCCATCCCCACTTCCTACATGTACCGTGAAAATGGTTCAATTTACAATTACTCGACGATTCACAAAGCAGAATGTTTAAATTACTATGATCAATAATAATAAATAAATAAATTACTTTAAAAAAGCCGATTGTTATTAGAATCTTATACGTTTTAACTCAAATATTATATATTTTGATCCCGTGACTCAAAGATTTTAGAAATGACAGATATTATTAAAATTATTCGAGATGCGTTTATTTTAATTAATATATGAAAAATTTGTTGAAAACTCATGAATAGTTTTCAATTTTGAGATATAGAGTTACAAGGTCGAGTGGTATAACAACAAAACCTAATCAATAGGCATAAAAATAGCAGCTATTTGATGGTAAAAATCACATAAATTAAGGTCTAATTCTAAGAACCTATGAACGACAAAACATGTGCAGTAAACGACAACAAAACCCTTGGAAAGAAGAGTTATCAATTCAAGAGAGTTAAAAGTTTAAAAATCCGTGCACTAACATATCAATATATTTTTATTAATATTTCAACAATTTTCGCTATGTATATCGATGCCATAAATTGGGACACATATCCTCCAAGTAACTGAGCTTAGGTATAATCTACACCCTTGTCCATATCTACATGTACACATACATAATGCATATACGTACAGACGTATACATATACACAGTATAGAAAGATATTCACGTACATGCCATTGTAGACATATATTCTACAACATTAATTAATTGACGAATATATCCCATTACCATTTCTATATGTGAAAATATCGCAATTTATATTCCATTACTTAATTAACCAAAGCTTGTGGATCAACCTGTACTTTCCTGCATGATT
This sequence comes from Jatropha multifida, assembly GCA_948099535.1. NCBI lineage: Eukaryota > Viridiplantae > Streptophyta > Magnoliopsida > Malpighiales > Euphorbiaceae > Jatropha > Jatropha multifida. The sequence goes on from CANUEX010012436.1 coordinate 32,274, forward strand.
GAACTGTTCAAGAACGTGATTTGTTCTCCGTCTTTACTAAATAATTTCAGATTAAGTTAGTAAGTAATTACTAAAAAAACCTATTCATTGGTCTCATAACCTCACTTTGGCCTTCTTGAAGGTACTGCTTTATAACATTTGCATACTCATGAGTTATATTTCATTTAATGTTGCAACGTTTGTCTCGTAATGTATGAAATCGAATTGAAGAACTAAATCTCATTCGCCACACTTTTAAATATAAAACCCTAATTTTAAATTATTATTATTATAAATATGTAAGTAGCTAGAAATTTTATTTAAATAAAAAGAAAAAGTTTGAATAACATTAAGAGATAATATTCCAACTTTTGTTGAGATTCCCTGAAGCATGCAGCTAGTGGGCATCTTAATTAGCTGATCTGATTAAAGATTTAGAGGATCTAATTAAATTAATTAATAAAGTTTTAGTTTGAGTGGCTACAAAGTCTACGCACCGTGTGTCTTGTTTCTGTTTGTTTAACCCGACTTAGTGTGTGCTTTAAGCATTAACTATATAGATTTTCAGTTAATGTTTGTCGATTCTCTGTCTCTACCACTTCAACTATCTTTATTAGATGCTTCTTCTCTATATATTGTTCCAATTTTGGTACCTTTAGTTCAAAAATTAATTACTTAAACGTAGGTTAGGTTCACAAACTTTTCAAGGTTAAAGTTTTTTTTTTCTCTTGCATCAATTCGGTAATCTGAATTAACGTTATTTCTGTCCCAAGTTGCACGTATAGAAAGAGAAAAAAAATGCAACGGTTACAATTTCTGAAGAGTAAAATTATTGAACAGATTACTATACAAGCTTAACTCGTGACATTTCGACCCGGCAAAACGATCCTAAGAGGGCAAGTCCAGCAGAATTTTTATCTAGTTTTTAGGATAACAGACTAGATAGGATAATGGAATGCGAGACACAGAAATAAATCGGATCATATATTGAAATGGAAAATTAATCATCTTTTGATGCAATGACAGGAGAGTTGGAAAAACTTCAAGGTTAAACATGCTCATTTGACGGAAATCTTAAAATGTGTGACTTCCTGATAAGTTCTCATTTCATCTGCAAGACAAAACCATGCGAGTCTTGCCGATTTAATATAAAATAGAGCTGGTTTGATCCAAGGCGAACAATTCTTCTGACAGTTGAAGTTAGAGCGTGACATAACGGTTTTAGTAGATTAGAAATGACTAATCAAAGAACATTTTGACTATCTCTCGTAGAGAAAATATGAACATTATATTGAAAAATAATTGTAGATTGTTTCAATTGCTTCAGCGAAAGATGTGGAGACATGACCAAATCACTTAGATTTAATGAATCGAGTAACCTCTTTCCTTGAGCCATTAAATCCCCTAAAAATGAAATTCGAGGAAAGAATTGCAGAAGGGACAGCAGATCTCCACATATTAAAAGACCACAGCCACCAATTTAGTGTGGTTTCAGTCTTTCAGAGCCCAAGCAGTCCAATAACCAGAGAAATCAGACCCAAAATTTTCAGTTCCAAGTAGAATATATGGGCCTCAAAATGGGCCTTTTGAGGTCCAATGGACCATACTTTTGGTGCACAGTCCTCTACGATAGGTTTCCTACTCATTTTGATTCCATCAAACAAACACTCCTTAATTTGCCTAAAAAAAGAATGTCCGACTAATAAAGTTTCCATATAAATTTTATATTTATTTTATCTTTGATTCATTTATTTATATATCCAATTCAATTTTCAATTATTTTTTAAAAAATAAAATGATATTATAAACTAAACTAATAATATTTTCATTCATTTAATTGATTTTTTTAATAATGTATAAACTTGACGTTGTTCATTAGTAGGATAAAATTTTGTTTGATGCAAACTGTTGCAGACTTTGGGAAACGCTCCCTGGAATGGGTCCCACATGAAGATAGTGGGTCCACGTCCAACACCCTTAATTCTGTCTAAAAAATATATTACGTGTCAGCATAATAATAAGAAAAAGAAAGTACACGCTGAAATTAATTTAATAGCATAAATATATTTTTTTTCTTTCTCAAATAGCATAAAGAAGTTAATGAGGGATGAGTCAAACATATAAACGATAACTCTTTTTTTTTTTCTGTTTTTTAATATTAAGCCGAATTTATTATCAAATCGTATATATATTTAAATTATATTTTAGTGTTACATATAAATATAATTTAATAATATCTCAATGCAAATTAAAATAATAGACAGACCAAAACAATATAAATTACTTAAAAAAATTACACTGATTAATTAGAAATTAATACATAATTATAATCATTAAGACTCCATTTTTTTCTCTCTCTTTCTCCTTAATATAATTACTTAAATAATAATGGGTAAGTTTTTTATTTTCGTCAGCAAAATGGAAGATTCATACAAAAGTTTTCTGGTAGAAAAAGAGAGAAGTAAAAAAAAAAAGAAAGTAAAATTGCATGCAATGAAAACAAACCAAATAAGCCAATAAATTCCAAGAAAGGGCAGAAAAATAAATAAGAAAATCAAAGAACACCATGCACTTTCTAGTAAATTGATTTTTTAATAGAAATAGAAGAACCCACCTGCGAATGCGTGGTCTCACTTCGCAATTCTCATAAATCCAACCGAACAAGCGTAAATCTTCTCTCTCGCGAAAGAATTTTTTCTTTTTTTGCTTTCTGTATATTCCTCTCTTCGCTTAGCTTGGTCTCCACAATTCAAACTTGGTGTCCATGGCTGCTCTACTTTCTCCTACAAGGTACACACGTCTCTTCTTTCATTTTTTATTTTTTATTTTTTATTTTTTATTGCTTTAATAATTATTTTTAAAGAAGAATAAGAAGTTGGCAATCGAGGTTAATAGATGCATAACCAAGAATACCGATTTGCGCAGGTTTTTCCTTCTACGTGGGTTTTAACGTTCAGTTCTGCCATGGAGGTTAGTTCTATGTTTACTTCAAACCATTCTTTTACGTCTTTCTTGTTTATTTAGTATTTATTTAGATATACCTTAACGTACCTCCCTTACTGTTTAAACAGTTATTTACCTCGCTAGAACCTGAATATAACTGGGTTATTAAGAATTTTCACGAAGGAATGGGAAGTCTTTTTTTTTTTTTCACTTGAATGCTGATCTTGTAGACGAGATTGTTTAATGTTTTTTGTTATTAACTTTAATCGGAGAATGAACATGTATCTTAGCCTTTTAGATTGGTCGTGGACTTGTTGAGAAACCTCAGTTTGGTTCTTCTTGAGCTAAATTAAATATGGCAAAAATTCGTATACGACCATTGTTGATTGTTAAAGCTTATCTGTATCACTTCTGATGCTCTACATGGATAATTATTTATACGAACTATCATGTAGAAAACCCATCGCCACTTAGTAATCATGCCGAGTTTAATTGATTGGATAATGTTTTTGTTTTGTTCCCCCCCCCTTATGTGATGAAAATATAAGTTGGTTCTTGGGTTTGTGCATTCCTTGATGGTTAGGGAATTTTGGTCCTTTTAGAGTAGGTTGTGCATGTAAAAAATGCAAAAATAAAAAGTACCATTCTTTTATGAATTTAATAAAAATTGTGTATTTTCAGTTTGTTGAAATACATGGAATTGAATCAATGCCATTGCTCACCTACATTGTCCTGCAATAAATGTTTTCCCCGTTTGACAAGTTAAAAATTTATTCGAAGTATCTGTACTTTGATCTTGAGTCCAGCTTTTTTGTTTAAGCGAGTGAATGGATTTATTCGTACCAAGGTATCTGCAAATGCCTGGAGGTAGATATCTAAAATTGTAGCATTTAGAATTAGTACATATTTACATCATAATAGTGAGATGTTCAGTTAGCCTTTCAAAATGGTACTGAAGACAAAAATATTTTCATAGAAAGATTTTTCTTCCTTATCTACATATTATCTTTGTTTTTTCAGTCCAACACATATATGGCTACATAGCATGCTCCTACCCCCAACCCCCCTCAACCAAAACACACACACACACACACTATACTGGGCAAGGAATGGGGGAACAATCTCAAATCATGGATAAGTTATCATTGAACTATATGTATTATGCACTGCGAAGAAGGAAAACTCTTGCACATTCTGATTTTGACTTAAATTTCTCCTGCATTGTTGGCAGAATGATGCTGTTTGTTTGGATAGTGACATGAAAGATGCCCAAGAAGAATTTGGTAAGCAATCAGTTTCTCTATTTTCCTCTGCAATGGGAGATATTTTTGGAGATCAGCAGGTGCTTCCTCGTGTTGGAGATGAGTATCAAGCGGAAATTCCTCCTTTAATTGCAAAATGTGATAGGCTACAGCTTATAAGTACACCAAGAAATTCAAAATCCATGGTTCATATTGATAAATCTTTTAATCTTGGATTACCCATTCCACTCATGTGGTCAAATACAGGAGATGAAAATATTACTAGGACTTCAGAATCTGAAAATAGTGAAGATAGCCAGATCACTTCCAACAATGAATATCCACAACTTAAAGTTGAACCTATGGAGAGTCTATCAGGCTATGAGGAAAACACAGGAGTTCATTCAAGCATTCAACTGGCAGCTGGAACCAATAAGACGGAAGCTGGTTCAATCTTGCCACAGGAATTTGAAATGAAAATGAATCGGGTAGAAAGAGGTTCATGTCCTCTGCCTGGCTCAATGGGTGAATCATGGACGGATGTTGAGCATGATAGTTTTCTTCTTGGTCTATACATCTTTGGGAGGAATCTCATTGCTGTGAAGAAATTTGTTGAAAGTAAGGATATGGGGGATATACTATCTTTCTATTATGGAAAGTTTTACAGGTCTGATGGATATTGCCGGTGGTCAGAGTGCCGGAAACTAAGAAGCAGATGGAGTATCCACGGCCAAAAGATATTTACAGGGTGGAGGCAACAGGAACTACTATCACGGTTTTTTCCTCATGTTTCACAGGAATGTCACAGTATGTTACTCGAGGTATCTACTTGATGTTAGCATTATATTAATCACATGCCTATGATATGTAATTTTCTTAGCAACTAAATTCCATCTCAAACTTATTAGCATTGATCTTGCTGAGTTTCACATCCCTGTTAATTGTTGAGCAATCCCATTTCGTCCAACTTGGCTATTATGTGACTGCAATAAATGCATACTTTCTGGTTACCTTCCCTATGACACATGGTAGTCATGCTTGTTCATCTATGGAATAATAACAAGTTCACTAGGTGGTAATTGACTGTTAATGTCTTCTCGAGATTCTCCCTCCTTCCATTTCTTTGGTCTGTTCATTTTTTCTTTTGTTTTCTTTTTTCATTTCTCAATAATCAATAGGCGTGAAAATAAAATAAAAAATGTCCATTTTGATTTGCCTAATCATTTTGTATTGCATCCTCTAGAGAACAGTCTTTGTTTATCATTGCAGTTTCCTTTCCTTTTGGAAGTTCCTTTTAGTTTTTTCTTTAATAGGGAAGTCTCTTTGATTACCAGTCTTAATTAATTATCTAAATTAAAGACAAAATTGATTCCAATCTTTTATTGAATCAAAGAACACCTTGACATGGTAGCTGTTGTGTTTTCACTATATTCTGACAGCTGGGCTTGCTCCATTACTGATGAAAAGCATGCTGCAGGCATCTAGGAAATTTGCAGAGGGGAAGATTTCATTTGAAGAATATGTTTTCACTTTAAAAAGTGCAGTTGGCATCAATATGTTCATAGAAGCAGTAGGCATTGGCAAAGGGCAGCATGACCTCACTGGCATCGCCATGGAACCAACAAAACCCAGTCATATAAATTCTATTCGTCCTGAAATACCAATTGGCAAGGCCTGCTCCTCTCTTACATCTTTAGACATTATTAAGTTTCTAACTGGGGATTTTAGGTTGAGCAAAGCCCGATCCAATGATCTCTTCTGGGAAGCTGTTTGGCCCCGACTTTTAGCTAGAGGATGGCACTCTGAGCAGCCTAAGGATAATGGCTCTTCTGGTTCCAAGAATTCCTTGGTATTTCTCATTCCTGGTGTCAAAAAGTTTTCAAAGAGGAGACTTGTCAAAAGTAAACACTACTTTGATTCTGTTAGTGATGTCTTGAACAAAGTTGCTTCAGACCCAGGACTGCTTGAGCTTGAAATTGAAGAAGTCAAAGGTAGCAAACATAAGGAAGAATGCAATTGGGACCCATCCCTAAAGCTGGACCAAGATGTTTTGATAAATAAGCAACACCAATGTTATCTCCAGCCTCAGATTTCAAATTGTAGTCAGGATGTACCTAAATTTACAGTAGTGGATACCAGTTTGGCTCATGGAGCAGAACAACACAAGGTGAGAGAACTCAGAAGTTTACCTGTTGAAACTAGTGGTATGTCAACCTCCTCTAGTCTTTCTAGTGAAACTGAAGAAGCTACATCTGAGAACTCGCAAGAGAATGCGGAAGAATCTAACACCTCATATCCATCAGAGGATGTGACTGTCAGTTCATCAGATTGTGCAAATAATCTTCCAAATATTGACAGACATAATTTCCTTAGTCAGACAATTGCAGCTGAGGAAAATAATGAAAATAAAATTAGAAGTGTAATTAATGCCAAGGAGGAAAAGAAGACTATGAAGTATCAATTCAGCCGGAAGGTAAAGTCGGGTTGCTCAAAATATTTGGTTCCTATTACTAACCAGCAAAGTGATATTGCTTGTGATCCTAAAGATTCAAGCTGCAGCGATAAAAACATGTCTGCAGACAGGAAGTTAAATGAAGATGAGTCTCACTGCACGTCAGAATCACATGATACGTGTGAGCACATGGTTTCTCAGGAGAGCGCACTGCAAAATTCGTCACCTGCCTGTTCTTTGGCTAAAGACAGTCCAGTTGAGAGCAATGAAGGAATTGTTGGTGAGAATTGCCTTGGTAGAGAAGCATCTACTGAAAACCTTCAATTCCCAAAGTTGATTGACTTGAACATTCCTCATTTATCACCAGATTTTCTAGTCAGTGAACATATCATGATGGATAGGGAGCAAGACGATGACAATTCATGTGAGAATAAATCAGTCTTTCTATCTGGAACAGGCCAACAACCTGGGCCATTTAAACTCCCTGATCCTGGGCCTCATCCAGCGCAACAGCCTCTTGCAAATAGCCGGAGGCAAAGTACAAGGAACCGGCCATTGACTACAAAGGCATTGGAAGCTATGGAATTAGGATTTTTCAGCCCAAAGAAAAAGAGGAAAGGTGCAGACATATCAGAAAGTAACTCATTATCAAGGTCTTCTAGACAAGTTCGTAAAAGGATCCGAGTTAAAGCAACTCCCAAGGATGTTGCAGCAAATTATATTGCAGACTCCGGAAGTATTGAGTTTTTGGATGGTTTCCATGGTGGTACTCGCGTAATGAATGACTCCATGCTTTAAAGCATAGAGAGAAGACCTGGGCAGTTACCTAAATCTCACGTTTGTGATAATATTGGTTTTCTCTATGTTCTGTCGCAAGTTACTTGTTAAAAAATTTCAAATGCTTTCCTAATCGTATTAGAAAAGACTAAACAGAAAGGAATGCCTTCTGCAATCAACCACATATTGCTGGGAAATTTGAATATGAAACTAGTCGACAATGATACAGAAATTGGAAAAGGCTGGGAGAGAGACATTGCTGCAAGCGAGTATTTACAGCTGGGAGTAACAGATATAAATGGCAGATTCTTTGCAAGAGAGATTCTGTTTGATTTCCTTCCCCAAGCTTGATGTTAATGGAGGAATATAAAACAGTGATTCAGTTTGTTGATCCTCACCATGTACAGGTAAATGATGATATTATTCCATTGTAAAAAAGATAAAGCATTTCTTTTTTCATTTATAGAACTTAAATGAAATAATAATTAGATATATATGCTTCAAGTTCTTTGCTCCCATGGCAACCTACACTTGGGCTTAAAAAGGAAATAAAGATAGATAATTGGGAGGAACTTGTTTGTGTGTTCAGGGGAAGAAATGTCCATTAACTTACATCAAGTCAAAGTACATTTCCTTCCTAACAAACTCAAAATGCAGCTAATATACTCTCAAAAGAGTTAGACAGATAAGAATTTAAAGCGTGTCACAATCTAGTTCTACCTGGTGAATCATAATCTAATGCAATCAAATGCATATTACATTTCATTAAGACTCGATCAACCTAGCAATATTTAATCGAACCGATGGTAGACAAGTAATTTCCGTATGGAATAATGATTGATGGTTGGAGATTTGGAGAGAAGAAGTAGGCAGTGTATTTGAATAGTCATGTCATGAGATTGGCAGCACCACTGATAGTGTTTATGATTAATGATATAATACAATGAATAAAAGCTTATGATATGTCACTTCCAAGATAATCCTTTTTTTTCTTATCTGGTCCTACCGTTTTATTTCAAAATCATTGAGCCACCACAATAATAACAAAAAGTAACTTAGGGTTCTTACTTCTTCTTCCCAAGGAGATACCTGTAGCTTGAAATTGTAATGAGCAAAATCTATTTTCTTCTATGGCCAATGTTTTGATCGGTCTCCCATTAGAAAATAATGCTAGGTAACATTATTTGACAATTAAAAGTACACTTTTTGTTTTTATTCTTCTTTTACTAACATAAATAAATGTGTCTATATCTTCAAGAATAGAAATTCCATTGTCTGTATTTCTTTTATCAAACATCAATGTCGTTAAACATTATATATAATAATGAGGTCGTTGGCCGTCTTTTCTATTGGTTTTATCCATAGGGTTGTTCTTCTTTGTGTCAATTAGCTACCTCTAATCTTGTTTTCAATTATCAACTAATCAATCGAGAATTAAAAAACACATAAATTAAGCAATATTGCATTGTTGGTTTGCATAGATTGCATCGATGAGAATTGCTTCATCGACGATAACTAAGCAATGAACTTGTCCTCATCACTCGTTGTCATGGAGAAGAAGCATCTGCTAGCTGCAAACCGATGCATGCTTCAACAAATAATTTTTGACTATAGTCTATGTTTCATATTCTAATTCCTGTCTCCTTGTTGTTTCTGGGTTATATTTTAATTACTTAATTTGTAATTCGAAACTAGTAATTACTTTGTAGTTCTAGAGATGATTTCAGTTGTCACTTAGCCAAATGGCCAATGCACTTTAAATCACATATAACCAAATCAATTGCCAGGAGGGTAAATGTAGAATGAGTAGTAAGTAGATTGATTAGCGTTTTTTCAAAAACATTGTTGGCTTCCTTCTACCGTTTGGATCAAATCAGACAAACAGGTCTCCGCTTGGTAAGGAGTTCTGATATCTATATCCAATGACAAAATAACCTTCTGCTCTTCCACAATAAATAAATAATGTTAATGTGCACACTTTGGAGCTTACCGGAGAATGGGATAGGAAGGAAGATGCATGGTAAAAGCAAAGTACTTGGTCGCCAAAAGTTTCTTTGAAAAAGATTGCTTGTGACGAGGACATAAATAATAGTTTATTTATTTTATAATGAAGTTTTAATTTAGATAAGTATATATATTTATTTTTATATTAAATATAAAATATCAAACTTTAAATGAATTTTATAAAATATTTATTTTCTAGAATTGAAATAATGAATTCTCTTTCTTACATACACCATTAAAATATGAATTGATTTGATGTGCGTTGAGTTCTTATGTTCAAACTTTGTAGCTTTTAAATAAAATTCTTTTCATCGTACAAATATTAAATTTCAAATCCTTTACTTTACAGATAAAATTCACTTAAATATTAATATATTTATACGAAAGGATTTCACTTTATTTATTTATAATTATAAATTGGGATATAATACCTAGATATGCAATTACCTAAGTACCTATAATGTTGAGTTTATTTACCAATGTTTTCTTGTAAACACTATATATAAGTATGTAAGGCCAAAGAAGAGCAGGTTCCAAATTAAGTAGGTCTTCATAGTAGCAATAGGCACCCATTCCTTACCAGTCACCAGAAATGAAGGAGAATTCCTTGGATTTTTGTCTTCCTCTAGTAAGAGCAAACTCCTGGTTTCATGTTCACCAAAAAACAAGCCCACCCTTTTAGAGATAGCACCAAAAACAAGAAAAGAAAGTAAAAAATCATTGAAACAAACAAAGAACTTTGAAAAAGAAAAAAAAAAAAAAGAAAAAAGCACAAAGACAAACTAAATTTGTTGTGATTATATCTCAATCTTTTCACTTTCAGAATGTCAAATATCACAGGTGATGAAGGTAGCTTTTCTTCAGGTAATACTGGAGATGAAGTACATCAACTTCAAGAAAAGCAGCAAGAACAACAACACCTGCAGCTGCAAAATCATTTTCATGGTTCTAATAATTCTGCTGCTACTAACAGCAATGGCTCTACCTCTCAACAACAAAAACCGCAACCAGTCAAGAAGAAAAGAAATCTGCCAGGAACTCCAGGTAAACTCAATTACTGTAAATTATTTTTTTTTCCTATTCGCATAAATTTTATTGGAGAGAAGAGAAAAAGATAAATAAATGGGTTCTTGGCTTTTAGATCAGTAAAGAAAAGAGAAGTAAAGAAAAGTGGATTTCTGAAGTTGGCTTCATATCCGATCTTTCGCTGAGGAACTAAAGCTTGTTGTTTTCTTTCTTGGAAGGAATGGTTATTATTAATTAAGTATATGAATCAAAAGGTTCAATTATTGCTTTGAGATTACAATAATTGCTTTGAACTGTTTTCTTGATTCCACTTTTTATCTGTCCGCTCTTATTGTTTCCCACTGTCTTCTGCTATATATACACAGACATAAATTTTACTTAACATAGAAAATATTAACGAGAAAAGATTATAAATTTCACTGATCAATTCTTAGAGTACTTTCTCATATAGTAATTACTTAAAATTTTAAATAAAATTAATAATTTGATATATATGTATATATATCTTTTATGTATCAGATCCAAATGCAGAAGTTATAGCTCTATCACCAACAACACTTATGGCAACAAATCGGTTTGTGTGTGAGATATGCAACAAAGGGTTTCAAAGGGACCAAAACCTGCAATTGCATAGGAGAGGACATAACCTTCCATGGAAGCTAAGGCAGAGAACTACCACAGAGGTTAGAAAAAGAGTGTACATATGCCCTGAACCAACTTGTGTTCACCACAACCCGGCTCGTGCATTAGGAGATTTAACAGGCATTAAGAAGCATTTTAGCCGAAAACATGGTGAAAAGAAATGGAAATGTGACAAATGCTCCAAAAAATATGCAGTGCAATCTGATTGGAAAGCTCATCAAAAGACTTGTGGTACGAGAGAATATAAATGTGATTGTGGTACCATATTTTCCAGGTTAGAACATTGAATTTATATAACATTATTTCTAGCTAGGTTTTAATTTTGAAATGTATATACAACAAGACAGTAGTTAATGCTACTTGGTGCAGAAACTGACATAGCACAAATATGATTTATTGCTGTATCAGGTTGCATCAGTTATGAATTATGAAGAAAGAAAAAAATTGTGGTAGATAATTATAGTCGCTTTCCACATTAAAAGATATGCAAGACAATGGCCGACAAATTAATACACTTTTCATATTTCCTTTTTGACACCTTTTTACATGCATAGACTTTGAAGTTTGAACAATCAACTCATTCAAATCTCTAGCTCTGAATTGGAGATCTTAATTATTAGTCTTTTTGTTTTATCCCAATATATATATACACTGTATATCTCCTAATCTTTTACATGTGACCAATTATATTATATATGCGCAGAAGAGATAGCTTCATTACGCATAGAGCTTTTTGCGATGCATTGGCTGAAGAAAACAACAAAGTAAACCAGCAAGGACTAATGGGTAATATAGGATCCAACTTGCAAACCCAAATGCCTGATCTTATGTCCTCCTTGCCTTTAACGACTAATGCAAACAATAATACACCAATTGGAATATCAGATTTCAATAGCTTTGAGCCTAAAAACCCTCTCAAGTCTCTTCCTCAAGAACTTGTGCCAATGCCATTCAAGTCCATAAACATGGGAGCAGGAGGAGGCATGTTCTCTTCTAGTTCAGGTACTCTCTTCGCCGGTGCGAGAAGTATTTCCTCAACTTCTTCTAGTCTGCAGCTAAGCTCAAATAGCTCATCTGGGTATAATTATATGCAAGAAGGGAAAAATGGGTGTCAAATTACAGGGTCAGCTCATATGTCAGCAACAGCATTGTTGCAAAAGGCAGCACAAATGGGTGCAACTGCTAGTAACAGTACTATGAACTCTCCTATGATGCAAAAAAGCTTTGCAAGTAGCATGACGGTAGGTCCTGAGCAAATATCCTCTATGAGATCTCCACAATCTTATGGTCATCAGCAGCAGCAGCATGGCGCCACCTCATCATATGATCATCATCGCCATCACTTCTCATCGCAGCCTGATCATCATAATCAAGCAAACATGGTTGGAATCAATAATATGAGCAGTGGAGGATTTAATGATAATAATCAAACAATGCAAAAAAGCGCACAAGAAATATCACAGTATTTTGAAACTAATACTGCTAGCAGTGCTACTGCTATGGGTAGCTCAGGCATGAATGATATGGGAATTTTTAGCTGTATGTTCATCGGCACTGACCAAAATCCAGGGTTTATGAAAGGCATAGAACATGAAGGTAGTAGTGGCAGTAACACTTTGATTCATGGAAGAACTGTTAACACTGGACCGTCAAGATTTGTTGGGAGTAATGGTGAAGGTGTTCATGATATGCTGACTCGCGATTTTATGGGGATTGGAGGGCCAAGACCAGTAAATTTGCATGAACAACAGCAACAACAGAGACTGGAAATGGAAGCAATGAACCAGCAGCAACAACAGAGAATGCCAATGATGAATCATTTTCAACAACAGCTTTCACTTGGAGAATCAGCTATGGAGAAACCCATTTGGGATGTATGAATTTGAATTTTTTTTTTTTCCTTTTTAAAATTTCAGCTTTGGAGCATTGTATCAATATTGATCAATAGCAGAAGAAATTTTCCAGTTTGTGGCTTTGACAAGAAATTTCCAATAGCAGAAGGGTACGTAATGGGCCTGCTGGAAGGGTAAAGACTAAAGACCCATTTAGCCAATGCCTAAAATAGTAGGCCTTTGTTTCTCTTAAAATTAACTATGCGGGCTTGGGCCTGGCCTATTGAGTAGAGCCCTTCCTATTGCTTCAATAAGCTTTTCATCCCCCCAACTTTTTGTATCTTACATGCTCTTGTGCATTTGAATTTCATCAAGCAACTCTCAGCATGTATATTTTAGGTCTTACTTCCTCAATAATTGAATAAAAAGAAAATTTGCTTTGTCCACTTAGTTAATCATTAAAATTATTTTTTCCTCAAAAAAAAAAATCCTTAAAATTATTTTAACAAACAGATTGAATATTAACATTTACCAATTTAAATACTTCATGTTGCAGGAGGACAAAATATTTATATGAAAAAAAGCTTTGCATTGTTAGAATAAATGATTTAAAAATATTATTAATTTCAATTTTTGAGATTCTAAATAATAAATTAAGATCCTGAATTTCAGTTTCAATTAATTAAAATTTTCCAAAACATTTTTCTTGCAAGATTCATTTGCGCTATGCCAGTGGACCAATACCCATAACACAACTGAAAAATGGGCCATTATTCCAAAGAAGAATGGCATACCGCAAGCCCATAAACCTAAAAGCAAAAAACTGGGCATTCCACAAACAAAAAGGTCGAGAGGGGCGTATGGTAATTTTGAAAACGAAGTCGCCTCATAACCCTAACCCTAGCCCTAATGCACTGGCTTACGAGTTCCAAGCTTATATATAGGTAATTGGTAGAAACATTACTTGCTCATCTTCGAGCTGCTCGAGCCGATCTGAAACACTAATCGGTCGCCGCCTTCTGCTCCGCCGTCATCTCTCTATCTGTCGGTTTGTTTTTTTAAATTTTAAATTTTTTCCTGTTGTGTTTAATTTGGGAAAGAGAAGAAAGGGCAATGATGTGTAAAACTACCTATTTTATGAGGGAATGCATTATTTTCCCTTATGATTAGAAAACACCAATGGATCCTTCTGATGCCTCAACTCGCTCCCAAAACGGTTTTGGTTCTGATTTTGATTTTAAACATGTTTTTTTGTTTTTACTACTTTGTTAGTTCTTGGAAGAAAGCCAATGATGTGATGATATTTCTTGTCGGAAAAGTATAATGTCGACTAAAAAAATCAGACTACAATTATCTGATCATCTGGCTCTTCTTCAATTCACCTCACGTATTTTCCGGAAAAGGTGGTTTTTTTAAAGATTAATAATTCTTTTATGCATATATATATATATATATATATTTATGGTTAATGAATAATAAATTAATCTTTTTATTTGTATTAAATGCAATATCATCAAGTCAACATTGTTGAATTTATATACAATTTAAAAAAATTAATTATTTTCTTAATTGTTGAATCTATATCCTAATTAAAACCTATGATATGAGAATAAAGTAGAATTGACTGCGCAGATTTGGGAGATTGGAGATTGAGCTGATTTAAATATTGTAGGAACTTGTGTTTTATTTTGAACTATAATTCATCAATTCAAGTTTGAACTACATTCTGTATATAATTCTAAGTATAAAAAACTGATATATCCATTCTATATTCAGAATGGAAGGGTGATAAAATGGCATTCAGAGTTGTATTTATGCCAAAATTGCTAATTATACAATCTAGAAATAGTGTTGGTATTGATGCTCCCCTTTGACATAGACAAACTTGGGAAATGGATGTCCCAACCTCAGCTGAATGCGCACTGTAATGATATTAGAGGCTGCCTTCAGTATTTCCTTTTTTGCTGCTGTTGCCGCTTCCGTTGCATCTCTGTTTGTTAACACACATGTAACGACGTCAAATGTTGTACAGAACAATAAGAGACGTAATGGCAGGTTGGATTATATACCGTATCAATATCTCAGGAGGCATGGAAACCTCAATTTCAAGTAACATCTTGCTCTGCAGACAGTGCCGAGTTATGCGCTCAACCTTCATTCTCTGAAACGTTCAAACTCTTCTTAAGAACAATCAGAAAAGCTCAAAGAACTATTCTTGAGCACATTGAAACACAAATTTACAGGTAAAAAAAAAAAGAGTAAATACCTCTGGAAATTTTGACTGGACAACTTTGGAAATGATCGTTTCAATGTCTCTGTCTTCCAAAGAAACATTTCTTTTCTCATTTGCAGTTTCTTCAACATTATTATGCTGGTCTATTGCACAGGGAGAAAAGCCTAAAAATGCAGGATCTGCAGCCATTGCGGAAAAATTAATAGGAGACAATTATGGAATCAGGTGTGTGTGTGTGTGTGTCTGTGTGTTTACAAATTGAACTTGCAAAAAAAGAACCGGATAGCAATGGAGAGCTGGTCATCAATTTCTAATTTTCTGAACGGTATAAGTAAGCACTTACTTATCCAGTGATAGAAATGAAAACATAGACATAAAGTATTACAATAAGCAAGAACATGTCATTGGAATGGAGCCAAAAGATAAAGTTAGCCTTCTATATGAAAGAGTGGGCTTAAATGAAAGAATTAATGTAACATCAGTTAAATTTATAGGTACGAAAGAACCAACTGAGAACCATCGTTTCAGATTAGACAATTTTC
Source organism: Jatropha multifida (assembly GCA_948099535.1). NCBI lineage: Eukaryota > Viridiplantae > Streptophyta > Magnoliopsida > Malpighiales > Euphorbiaceae > Jatropha > Jatropha multifida. Next base: position 47,945 of record CANUEX010012436.1, read on the forward strand.
AGCACACCCCACCCCCCCATACATTCTGTTGGACATCACCCAGCTCCTTGAAAATCAACCGAGTGGAATTTTTTAAGCAAAAAACACCTTCCATGCAATGGGTGAGTATATATGATGAATCTAAATTCTACAGCAGTTTGTCTCAAGATAGATTTAGAAGATCATGAAAATAGGCATCATACCTATGTGTATAAAAACCTCAGCTATTTCAGGATGGCACTTGTGAATTTCCTGACGGACCCTCTCACCAATTCCATGGGCAGCACTAACACTAGAAAAAGGATCAACCTGCAATTCAGAAAAAAATCATGACTAAATTACTCAGAGGTGAAACTGTGTTTAACCACATTCTCAATCTGTATATATATTATACATATGTTAAGGTGAGCAAACCTCAATGTGTACATCAAGATGTAAAGATGAACCAGCCCTCCTTCCTCTCAAGCGATGGCATCCCTGTGGACAATTCCAAAAGGTCCTTCAGCAAGAAAACCAGGCAGTAAGGACCTGCCAAACACTCAATGATACTTTACACACACATAGCAACTACACTGCATATTACTGGGTAGGCTTACGAGTTAAAACCGATAACTTTTAGACTATACATGTAGTGGTTAGATATTGCTGTAGGTCTCATTCAAAAGCATGAAATAGAATTATATGGTACTAACTGGCTGCTAGCAAGATAACAGAAGAGTTAAATTCACAGAAATTGTTTACTTGGTCTGGAGTCCTGATGGAAGGAGGAAGACTTTTATCCCAGTGTTGGTAGAAAGAATTCATAGCACAATAACACATCTAGCCAGAGAATAAATTGGAGTTTATATCAGTGAGTTTCATCCATGACCATAAGAATGAGTTAACTCGTAGTTGGGAATTTATTCCAATAGAAGACTTCATAGCACAATAGTCAATCAAGCCTGTTGTTGAGTCCCCTTGGAGTTTCATTCATTTGTGGAAGCATGCATTTACATTCTGTTACCAGAGTCTTGAAAAACTTATATTAGGCTGAATGCAGGCTAAATTTTGAATATGGTTCAAAAGATTCATAAAACTAATCAGTAACAGTTGGAACAGCCATTCTACTGCCATTAGCTTATTTATTTCGTAAGATAGTCAAATAGAAAGTTTCCAGTACAATCAATCGTTGTTAGCAGAACTGAAAGGCCCATATGTGAAGTCACATCATACTAAATAAGGAAAGCATAAATTAGTAAAACCATCAATTTTTGCAAGAAAATGTTTAAATAACAAAATTTTGATACCAACCTTGACACCTTCAACTTGTAGTATTGTTTGCCTTACAGGATCCAAATCTTCTGCTGGAATTGCAGCATCAACCAATTCAAAGACACTATTTACCCATACCAAGAAGTCAAACAAAGAGATTCTTGTTATCAGAAAATATTTCATCTGATGATGAGTAAAGCACTAATGAGAATTGATGATTAAATAATGTTAAGAATGGACCCATAGCAAAAATAAGCGAATTCTTGGCAGCCATATATCTACCTAAATTTCAAAAATTAATTGCAATTAAAACTCCACGGCCAAACTATGAGAATTCACCAAACAAATACAGCTAATATAACTAAGCATCCAAGCAGAACAGTGAGGTCATAATAGAAGATAGATTAATCCAACCATATAATAAGGCCTAAAATCAAATGACCGCTATTCATATTCAAATATTCATGGATAACAAATTACATGGTCAAAATTCAATAGGTACATAAGAAGCAGAAATGAACTATGGCATATGCCAATAGGAACTGACACAATACCTCTGGTATCCAGTTTCCAGTCCAGCTTTTAGTATCATGCCCGAGACAACAAGTCCAGCAAGAGGATCCAGAAACTTAACTCCAAGAATAGAGCCCCCTGAAATCATGAACGGTGAGCTAGCATTTACAAATTACAAGATTGAAAACCCTCAAATAATATATGAATACAACTAAGAGAGGACAAAAAAGTAAATGAAAGAAAGAGCAAAACAAAAGCAACACTAACAAGGACATAGGAAGCAGATATAACCAAAGACGAATCACGGTATTGCAGTTTTGCTCAAGATTCAGCTTAGAACATTCTTCAAGGAGGAGCACTCTTTGATTAATGCTAATTATCCTTCCCTAAAACATCGCTTATAAGAAAGAGGATGGACACAGCACAGAACTTAAGGTGGAGGCAAAGATTATTGGTGTAACTTGACAATCTGAATTTATTCAGTAGTGTATGGTATGATATCAAATTGACGAGGAAAATTCACTTATTACTTGTTCGCAAATTGTATGGAACACAAATCGATGATCTTTAATTTTGCAGTTATTAGCAAATTAAACTATAATCCACATAACAAAGCAGGCCAAATAATCAAAATTATGTAAGAAAATTAGCTTGATATTGACTTAGCCAAATTAAGTGATCATTGCATGCCAAAAAGCTTCTTACCAACCCCAATAAGTGCAACAACAGATGAAATGGCATCTGCACGATGATGCCATGCATTTGCTTTCATAAGTCCACTGCCTTGCCTTTCCCCAGCTTGTTTTGTTATCCAGTAAAGCCTGGAGGACAATGTGAGATCTACACGTTATAAAGCAAAGGCCGCCGGACTAGGTGATAATACAAATTGAAAATAGACTGAGCTCGTTTATAATCTGCAGCAAGGACTGGCCTTGAGCACAAAAGGCATAGAGATGGTACAATCTGGCAGGTTCATAGATTAAAAATCTTTCCAGTTGAGAAGATAAAAGAAAAGAGGTTCTACAAAAAGTGAAATAGTAAGCAGTAAAGGCAAGAGAGAGAGAGAGAGGGACAGAGAGAGAGATTGCCAAAACAGGCAAAATGGAAAGATCAATTTCATATTGTTACTAGTGTTTACTGAAAAATACAATTCCAAGAAGAAAGAAATAGCAAAATTAGCAAAGATTTGTTCACCAAAATCACCATTTACCCTTCTTTTATCGATATTGACACAATGGTCATGCTCAATGCAAGGATGGGATGATCCATGTCAAGTCCATGATGATGTTCCTGAGGCAGTGAATGGTTTACTGCTTCAGGAGACACAGACAACAATCCCTGCACATTATTAAGTGCGATTAAAATTCCCTTCAACTCCTATTGCTGTCCAGATTGAGAAAGCTAATTTGTGAATCTGGATAACAATTCAACATCAAAATATCAGTTGAAATGGGGAAATAAGAGGAAAGAAATCATACAATAAGAATATCTAGAGCATGCCATGCAATACCACCAGCAGTTGCCAAAAGCATACAAGAAATTCCAAGGGCTCCTAATGACTCAAATTTCCCATGCCCTGAGCAGAGAAAAGAAAAATAAACGAATTACAAAACCTAGAAGCAAAAGCATCCATCCAGGATAATAACAATTTAAAACCCAAGACACCATATAAAGATATAGAAATATGCCTATCTGAAAATTTTAAGAAGAAAAGAAAAAGAATAATTAAGCTGACTTTCTTTTTTTCTCATACAGCTTTCTTCTTCTCCACTACTAGTTGGATTATTTGCTGATATAACTAATCAAGCATAAGCCCAAAAGAGGGGAATCGAAAAAAACTAAAAGTGATGCCTTTTAGATCAGGACGCCCATTAAATTCAAAATAGCCCTAAAATGATAGCGAATTTAGAATTATATTGTTAATATTCCTTTTAAAATTACACTATCTGCCTAGCTCAATAGAAGAGATTCTGCCATATGTAATATCAATGCGTTTAATACAAAAGACACAAGGTACTGTTACAAACTTAAACTGACCATAATCACCATATTTTTAGCATAAATTGTACAAGGTTAACAAGAAGGCATTATATTTGTCTTCACTTCACTATATAATTATAGTGGGCAAATAAAATTCTGAACTTCTACTAACTGAAGTGTTAACGAAAAGAGAGAGTCAATGTCACACTTAACCCGATTAAAATCAAAATTTCATACTTATCGGTTGAACTGAAAGATAGACCATATATGCATATGTTTAGATAAATGGAGAAGCGTGTAGGTACAAATTATAAGTGACCATATGGATGTTCTTTGTCTCTAGGAGCATTCCCAGCCTTGAATGACCATAAAGCAACTCCACTAAGAACCTGCAAAGTGTCAGAGGCCAACATTTTTCAGCTATAGGTCTGATCCTAGGTCTCAAAGCTTTAATTGCGATGAAGCAATAAAGCGATAAAGAAAACAATTGATAAAGAAAAAAAAAACATGAAGATTAATCAAATCTGATATGACAATTATTACCACATCGGAGACTGAATGTGCAGCGTCAGCTATAATTGCAGTGCTTCCTGATAAATAACCGGTCAAAGCTTTTCCAGCAGCTAAGCCAATATCAGAAGCAAGGCCCAAACGGAATATTTTCTCACCCTCCTGGCCCGAGGGTCGGTGGTGACGGCTATCGGAGTGGTCATGCGAATGGCCAAAATGCCACCTTCTAGATACATGGTAAAGAGGAATATCAGTGGAAGGTCTGTGCAGGTGGGAATTAAGGGATTGGAGTAGAAGGGTCTGATGGAGAGTTATATGGCGCGAAGAGAGTGCAGAGAGGAGATGGGATTTCTTCAGAAATCTGAATCCCATTGTTAGTAGTTATGAGGTTGCTATTTGGGTTTGATAATAGCTTACAAATGAATTAAAGGATTTCGATGCAAAAAGAAAGACAGCAGCTGTCAGACTGCAAGTTAATGTGCACCGATGGCAACGGATTCTCCCGTCTGCTTTGTAGCGTTGGCATACTGGTTTCTATTTTTTTTTTTTTATCAATTTACATAAATGAATTTATTATTTAAATTTTTTTCCCCTTTTAATCAGTGTGAGGTGAAAATGCCGAAAATAATATTATAAATTACATAATATAGAATAATTTTGCTTCATATTGTTAAAACTTTTTTCATCAAAAGAATCAGAACTCCAAACATATTGCTCGCCCGCATAAGACAAAAAAAAGTGGAATGATTGATATTGAATTCTTACTCTTTTCTCTTTTTCATCTTGTCAACCAAATTTATCATTATATCGACTATTATGAGAAGGAAATTATAACATTGTTTGCATAAATAACACTGTACTTGAACCATTTTTTTTTTTTTTTAAAAAAAAACGTTAATCCTTTTCAGGTGTTGACTTTCGAAAATACAGCAGAGAGTGAAATAGTGTTCCATCATTAATCTAATCTATAGCCCAAACCCCGCCGTTCGAGGTTCGGAACACACAGGCCCATCCAAAATTTATAGCGACAGAGAATTCAGAGGAGAAGAAAATTTAGAGTGACACAGAACTCACAGGAAAAGAATGAAGATGGTATTAATTCGTGAATATTAGATGCTTTTTGTCAAAACTCAATATAAATAGAAAGATTTCCACATCCCAACATTTCCAATTACAGCCTCATGTTTCACCCTCTGTTTTCTTCCTCCCTTCAATTCCACCTTCTGTTTCCATTCCTACTATGTTCCCGTTGCCCTGGATAATTCCGTTGCCTGTTCCTATTGTCAGGATTATAATTCCACCCTGAATTTACTCTGGATCCTGGGTAGTTTCTTCCTGCAATGTACTCCGGTGACCTAACAGGACTATTCTCCGGACTCCATGATTCAAACCCCTCATTTCTCTCCCAATTAGGAGCACCTCCCCGTAACTGGGGCTGTACAGATCCTCCATATGATGGTGGTTCGTAATTGTTTTGATTAACTTGTGATATTGAATTAGAAGCTAAACCTTGTCTAGCTCTCCAGGAACCGGGCATTGAACCCATGTTTCCTGTAGATGATAATCTAGAGGAGGAATGAACAACCGGAGTTGGTGTTGCCATTGGAAATGAAACTGGTCGTCTTTCTGGAGTACTCATTGCAAATGAAGGCCCAGTTGTAGAGGAGTACTTCTGTAAGCCCATTTCTGAGGCTGATGTTTGTAGCATTGAAGAATTCTGGTGCAATGGAAGAACCATAGAAGGCTGTCCATTCTCTGGTATAGTAGAAGTTGTTTGAGGTAATGAGAAGGAAGGCATTGCTGCTTGCAGTTGCTGGGATAGTAATTGCATGGTTGCCTGCTGTTCAGACGTTCTAAAGTCACTGCCTCGATTATGACTCTGTGGCTGCAGTAAGCCAGAGTAAATGTTGGTCTGGACTTGTGGGACTCTGTTTTCCCTTGAAAAGGGGTTCTTGGCAACTTCTGGCCTCCATCCACTCTGCAAATTTTTAAATTAAAAGATTTTAAAAAGAGGAAAAAATATATGTATATATTAGCAATGGTGAATTATAGCCAAGAAAGAACATAATTATACTACCAAATTTGTTTTCCTGCAAATATTATCTTTAGCGAGTGGGACAGTTATATTGTTAATCCGGGAACAGCTTTCATATCAAAACACATCGTACCCAGCCCGCCATTCTCAAGACAATAAGAAATTTACCAACCGTAATCTTCTTCACAGGACCTCTAATGGCAGGAAAAGCATATTTCATTTAGCACAAAACCCTACCAGACACTTGCTACAGCTTCCCCCATTGATATTAACTATTCTAGAAATGCCCCACGTCCTGATACTGATTAGGCCTCTAATTGCATGATAATTTGCTTCGTGTATTTTAACTACCATTTTTTGAGGGAAAAAATAAAAAAATAAAAAACTGACCCCACTGTTGATGGATAAAATTTGTGACTTCCATTTCTTTTATTTTTAAAGCATGCATTCCTGTATTTATATCACTATGTAACTACAGGGGAGCAAATCACTCTGCCCCCAGGAACTAAGACAAAATTTGAATGATTTGTGGTAGCATGAGCCTAAGTCACGCACCGTTCCAGGATTGCTTGAAGGTGTTGGCGATGGAAGAGAAACTTCAACCTTCTCCTCTACTTTTCCACTAAACCCATTTAAACTACCTGCTAAACCACTTCCACTTCTCTTGATTACATCAAGCAGCTTCACAGTATCCTCAGTTGATAGGTTACCAGCTTGGCCAGAAGTCAATGCAAAAACCAATTCCGGATTTTTGAGCAACACGGCAAGCAACTCAAGATCAGGCTCAGAAGCACTCCCTCCACCAATTTGAGTTAAGGAGGGTGCTGCTGATGCAGCTGCAGTTTCATTATTGGACAGCTGTGCTTCTGATCCATCAGTATCAGGAGGCTGTTCAATTGGGATATCTGGGGTCAATGTGTCATCGTAGTCCATTTCTAGGTCCCAGGGTTCCTTGGGATTAAATGGTATCTCCTGGACTGTTTGATAGATGGTCTCAATCTCTCTCCGGTTTCTGTTTTTCTGAACATCAACTTCTTTGCTATTCTCACCAGTGCCGACTCTCCAGAGATTGTTGAGTTTTATCTCTGCATAAAGGAAATGTGAATAAAAGGAGCGCACAATAAGGCAACAAAATATGGAAGGGAAACAGCAGTTGAAGACAAAAGCCAAAAGATAGCCAAAATAGGTTGTCATTCACAGGACCAGTGCACTCCAAGTGACATATCCCTTGGAAAGAACTTAGCAGAAAGAGCAGGGCAAATTCATTGCGAATGAGATCAGCATATATGGAAAAACGGAAAATAAATTAAAAAAATATTTAAAGAAAAGTTAGAAATGAAGTGAGCTACGATTATCAGCCACAGCCAATCAGTAACGCTTGCCTCCCTTGGCTTGTCTGATGGCAGCTTATCAATTAACCAAAAAGTTCAGAGGTGATTAGACTGATCATCCATTAACAGATCTCCGTTAATTGCTTAGGAAGTTAAAAATTTAGACCAATATTCACTGCTTTTTACTTTACTGGCCCACGTCTGTAGCCAACTATTTGGCCCCAACTGACAAAAACAATACTTCCGTCCTTTTAATCGTAATTTAAAGCCACGTGTAAGTTCAGTTTCAAGTTAAGACGCACAAGGAGCAACTAATGCCGGTTACCAAAGTTATCAGTATTCAATCACCAACTGGCGAAAATTTATCACTTTTAATTCCATTACATCACATAATATAAATGAGTCCTCAGCAATGTCCAATTTCATAATCATATTCCGGGAGCATGCAGGTTTGAGGTAAACAGGGTGACTTGATAATATACAGTAAATGAATAGTATAGTAGGGGAAAAGCCGAACTCCATTATAGACCAAAAGAAAGAAAAATGAATCCCATTTTCATCACATACGAGCATTCTCGTGGAATTTTACATCTCCAATTAGGGTACTAGTTGCAAACCCATACACTGCTTGAATCTATTTGCCCTTCCTTTTTTTTTTTTTTTTAAATCTGGTTAAGACTAACAATTGATTGTCAGGTTAAAGAAATTAGCTTATAGTACCCTCGATATTTTCATCCATCACATCAACATTGTTTATAAGGAGCAACCCAAAACAGAAGGTTTCTTTTATCGTTGCACTTAAAAGTTAGAACAAGTCATATGCATGAAGCTCTATTTTTTAGCCAAGCCCAAGTAAATTGGCGTCTCCAATGCATTTAAAGGTTTATCCATTTTTCAAATTAGATGGTTGCTCAAAAAATTTTTTTAAACAAAACAAAAAAAAAAACCTGAGTGCATTATGATTATGTAGGTGCAGAACTGAATCGGGTCATTTTAACAATTTTGCCACAGTTGAAAATTATTATATTGAGCAACAAACAAGATGGGAGGGCGGGGGTGCCCCACGAGTTTCAAAGAAACAAGAATCTGCACAGGGTCATCCAAGTGATTGATTTCATCAAGAGACAATGTACAACATTGCTTGAAAATGACAGAGACAAAAAGTCATAGAAAAATTGAAAAGATACCAAGTTTATGGAGTTCAAAATTGTTTTCAACCCTCTCCATGTTTGCAAATATTTTAAAAATGAAGGCCACATAGGAAAGACAAAATCTCAGCATCTGTGTTTGCAAAAACTGAAGTCTCCACAAAATGTGCAGCTGTTAGTCACATTATATATCTTTCTATTTCATAAAATCCATGGAATTTTTTGAAAAATTTTATATTATATATATAAATTTTCCTCTGTTATTAGTAAAACATTATTGTAGATCTGTCCAAACTAATATTATCGGCAAATATTTAAGCAACCAACAAACAAACACCAAAGATGGATGTACCTGGAGGTGTCTGCCATGGTATTTGGACCCTCCTGCAAAATCCTCCCAAAGGTTCCTTCAAACCCATTTTATGCTTTGGATCAAGAGGACCTTGCTTATTAGAAATTACCGTGGGAACTATTACTGGTTTTTTCTGTTCCTCAATCTTAGGCCAAAGAGGAACTTTGGATGCTGGGAACAAATTACCGGATGAAATATTTGAAGGCTTATTAAGACCTTCTGTCTTTGTAACATTAGGTCCACTAGATGAGGAACCAATTTTCCCATACTTGCTTTGCATGAATAAAGCACGCATTTTTGCCTTTTGGATATCATCAGTAGACATTGGGCGGCCTTGATTGACAGAAACTGGTTTTGTAGCCTGGGGGCTTCTGCCAGCTGTTTTCTGCCCTGGCTGTTCCACAAGCTGAACTTTTCTGCGCTCTCTGGTATCTAGTACTAGCTAAGGAATGTAATACATCTGAACATACAAAGAATAAAATCCAATTGCACATAAATCATTTAGGGAGCACGTAAATTTTGAATCAGAATGAGATTTACCAACTTCCAAGATGAATGGCCTCAACTGTGAGCTCTAATTTCAAGGTCCATACCCAAATTGACCAAAAACTTTGTTTGCAAAAATTAATAACAGGGCACCTTTTGGTGCCAATGACCTCTAAAGACGCAAAAAGGAGATGAATCATTAGAATCTAGTTCCTCCTGCACTACACTCACTAAAACGCAATTTTAAGGGTAGGCTTTGGGAAGAGGAAATAGTATCATTCAAAATGACTCGCTAAGTTCCAATTAACTGTGTGAAAAAGAGAAGAAAAAGTTTTGAAACAAGCAATTAGCTTGATAAATTTTCATATACGGTTTAAGGTATATCTAATATACAAAAAATAGTTCAAAAAAGAAAAATAATCTCCTAATATCTCCTAATAATCTCATAGTATCCTTCTAATATATGCACAATCTACCCCAATAATTACAAGATTATCTCCTAATATCTCCTAATAATCTCCTGGTATCCTTCTAATAGATGCACAATCTATCCCAATAATTACAATATTCTAACACTCTCTCTTAAGCTGGAGCGTACATGTCATATGCTCCTAGCTTGTTACAAATGTATTCAATACGATGACCTCTAAGAGATTTTGTAAGGATATCTGCTAACTGATCATTCGAACTAACAAACATCCTGATTCAGTCTTCTGTCTGATGAAGTGACAATCTATCTTTATATGTTTTGTCCTTTCGTGAAACACTAGATTAGAGGCAATGTGAAGTGCTACTTGATTATCATATATTAACTTCATCTTTTTAATTTCTCCATATTTCAATTCTTAAAAAAGTTGTTTTAGCTAAATAAGTTCACACGTAGCTAGTGCCATGGCTCGGTATTTTGCTTCTGCACTTTATCTAGCTACAACAGTTTGCTTTTTACTCTTCCAAGATATCAAATTTCCTCCAATCAGAACACAGTATCCTAAAGTAGACCATCGATCAGAGGGAGAACCTGCCCAATCTACATCAGAATATCCAACAATTTGTGAGTGACCCCTATCTTCATACAACAAGCCTTGGCCAGGAGTTCCCTTAATATATCTTAGAATACGAATCACTGCATCCCAATGGCTATCACATGGAGATTAAAGAAATTGGCTAACCACGCTTACTGCAAAAGATATGTCAGGTTGTGTGATTGTAAGATAGTTTAGCTTAGCAACCAATCTGCGATATCTACCAGGATCTTCTAATAACTCCCCCTATCCAGAAATAAGTTTAACATATAGGTCCATGGGAGTATCCACATGTTTACAATTTAGCATGCCAGTTTCTTCTAGCATATCTAGCGCATATTTCCTTGGGAGATGCATATACCTGTCTTAGATTGAGCTACATCGACCCCAAGAAATACTTAAGATTTCCTAAATCTTTAGTTTGAAAGTGGCTAAACAAATGCTATTTGAGCTGAGAAATCCCTTAATGATCATTACCTATTATCACTATGTCATCAACATAGACCACTAGGTAGATACACTTGTTATGATCTCCATCTCCATGTCTATAAAATACTGAATGATCAGCTTCACTCCGGTTCATCCCAAATTGTTTCACAACAGCACTGAATCTTCCAAACCATGCCCTAGGAGATTGCTTTAAACCATACAAAGATCGACGTAAATGACACACTAAGCCAAACTCCCCCTAAGCAACAAAACCAGGTGGTTGCTCCATATAAACTTTCTCGGCCAACTCCCCATGTAAAAAGGCATTCTTAATGTCAAGCTGATGAAGGGACCAGTGATTTATAGCTGCTAGAGATATGAGAAGATGGACAAATGCAATCTTAGCCACAGGAGAGAAGGTGTCACTATAATCAAGGCGATAGATCTAAGTGTATCCCTTAGCAACAAGACCAGCTTTAAGATGATCAATTTTGCCATCTGGACCAACCTTGACAATATAAACCCAACGACAACCAATAGTACTTTTACTAGTAGGTAATGGAACAAGATCCCAAGTTCCATTGGAATGAAGTGTAGTCATCTCTTCCCCCATAGCCTGACTCCACCCTGGATGTGTAAATGCTTCACTCACAGTCTTAGGTATAAGGACATTAGACAAGGAGGAAACAAAAGCATAAAATGAAGGAGATAAACGATGATAGCTTAAAAAATTATAAATGGGGTGTGGATTCCGTGTGGAATGAATACCTTTACGGAGGGTAATGGGAAGTGGAGCTTCCTCTGCTAATGGCATGACCGGTGTAGGAGGTGATATCGGTATAGGAGATGAGTCACCAAGTAATGTACCTGCATCATGAAGAGAATTAGTAGGAGGGTCAATCTGCGAAGGTCGACGTGAATAGACTTGGAGAGGGCGAGTAGTGGTTGGACCAGGAAAAGGAAGAGTAGGGACAGGAAGAGTCGCAGAAGTAGGATCCTCGTTGACCGTGTGTTGTGAAAAATATGGAGAAGTCTCAAAAAATGTCACATCAGCAGTGACAACGTATTTATGAGTGATCGGATCATAACATTTGTATCCTTTTTAGATACGAGAATACCCTAAGAAGATACACTTGACTGATTTTGGTTGAAGTTTGTCTTTTCCTGGAGTATGATCATAAACAAAACAGGTACAACTAAAAACTCGGAGAGGACGACTATGAGAATTCTGATTTGGAAAAACAATAGAGTGAGGACTCTGATTATTCAGAATAGAAGAAGGCATGCGATTAACGAGGAAACAGGCAGTAAGAGTGGCATCCCCCCAAAAACGTAATGGCACATTATTACTAATAAGTAAGGTACGGGTTGTTTCAATGAGGTGCCTATTCTTTCTTTCAGCAACTCCATTCTGCTGAGGAGTATGAGCACAAGAAGATTGATGCATTATTCCCTGAGAAGACATAAATTGATTAAAAAGGTGAGAAAAATACTCTCTGGCATTATCACTACGTAATATTTTAATGGAAAGTCCAAATTGATTACGAATTTCAGCACAGAAAGTTTGGAAAATAGAAAATAATTGTGAACGATTTTTCATAAGAAACAACCAAGTACATCGAGAATAATCATCAATAAAAGTGTCAAAGTAATTAAAATCCAATGTGGAACTAACACGACTAGGACCCCATACATCTGAATGAACAACGGCAAACATAGTCGTAGCCCTATTATTGACATGCTTGGGAAAAGAGACACGAGTTTGTTTCCCAAGTTGACACGACTCACACTCAAGAGAAGATAATGTAGAAAGACTGGGAACTAATTGTTTAAGCTTGATGAGACTGGGATGTCCGAAACAACAATGAAGGAGGTTAGCGGAAGCAGTGGAAGTAAGTGCGACTGTGGTTTTAGGTGAGGAAAGATAGTACAATCCTTGTGACTCATATCCTACTCCAATCATCTTCCCCGTACATCGGTCCTGCACAAAAACATAGTCAGCTATAAAGGATACAATACAATTAAGCTATTTGGTCAATTTGCTAATGGAGATCAAATTATATGGATATTCAGGAGTAAATAGTACTGAGGTTAGAGTAACTGAGGGAAGAGGTTGTGCTTCTCCAATTCCTTTAATTACAGTTTGAGAATCATTGGCTAAAGTGACAGTAGATGTGTTTGAAGGAATAGAGAGAGTAGAGAAAAGAGTTTCATTACCAGAGATGTGATCAGAAGCACTAGAATCAAGCACCCAAGGATCAAGAACAGTGGATTTGGATAGACAAGCGACTGAAATACTAGACTGAGAGATGGTAGATGACTGTTGTTTAGTTGTCTGAAATTGTAAATACTCACTATAGTCTGTCCTAGATAAGGTAATAGCACCAAATGCTTGATTAGGTAATGGCAGAAGTCCAGCACCAATATTTTGAGCCAAGTGAGCAACAGATTTGCCAGCATTGAAAGAATGATTCTGCGATGGTTTACCATGCAATTTCCAACAACTTTCC
>CANUEX010012456.1:0-50097 GCA_948099535.1 Jatropha multifida
AAATTGTAAATACTCACTATAGTCTATCCCAGATAAGGTAATAGCACCAAATGCTTGATCAGGTAATGGCAGAAGTCCAGCACCAGTATTCTGAGCCAAGTGAGCAACAGATTTGCCAGCATTGAAAGAATGATTCTGCAATGGTTTACCATGCAATTTCCAACAACTTTCCCGAGTATGAACAGGCTTGTCACAATGAGTACAGTGTTTGGATTTGTTACCTTTCCACTTTCGACTATTATTCTGAACTGCAAATACAGATGCTTCCATATTTTCTGATGAGGCTGGGGTTACAGAGATGCGAAGGAGACAGAAACCTTGCGGCGGCGCGTGGCAGTCGACGACGAGGTTTCCGGTGACGAAATTTCGAGTCTTGGGTCGCCAGAAGCTGGGGAACTGATCTCCGGTGGCTGTGAGATCCAACTCCTTCAGAATATTGATGATTTCAAGGCGGCAGTAAGGTTGCCATAAAAGGTCAGAACTGAAGTCGGATTTTTTTTTTTTTGTGGAAACAGGAGAATTTGCAGAAATAAAGAGAGGAAAAATAATCAGACCACTATAGGCTCTAATACCATGTGAAAGAGAGAAGAAGAAGTTTTGAAACAAACAATTGACTTGATAAATTTTCATATACGATTTAAAGTATATATAATACACAGAAAATAGTTCAAAAAGGAAAATAATCTCCTAATATTTCCTAATAATCTCCTAGTATCCTTCTAATATATGCACAATCTATCCCAATAATTACAAGATTATCTCTTAATATTTCCTAATAATCTCCTAGTATCCTTCTAATATATGCACAATCTACCCCAATAATTACAAGATTCTAACACTATCCAAATCCCTAAAAAAGAACACGTGATCCCTATCTTCTAAACAAGATTATACTAAAAAGAAAAAGGATGCAATTATGACATGCCACTTGGTCAATGGAAAACAACTACTGCACTTGCCTGAAAATATGGAAGCAATGCCTCTTCTGCAATTCTATGTCCTCCAAGATTCCTGGTTCCAAATGGTTTTGCAGCACTTGAATTTTGATTAAAATCTGAAGATTGGTCAGTCAATGAGTCTTTTCCTCCAAAAAAGCCAATGAGAAAATCAAGTTGGCTCTGATGAAGTTGCAATAGCATGGGAAGCAAAGCTATGTTCAACCTGGAAGATTAAAAAATGCAACAATGAGTTTATACACTGCCTTTTACGTCAGAAATCAAACAATCTAACCAAAAATAAAAAGTATGAAGAATGGTAAAAAGTTTTTTTGTATTATTTGCCATGATGTTGACAGATGATTCTAATGAAAGAACTGTGAACTTGACAATGAAAATAGTAAATATTTTTCACCAATCGAACCTCAAAATTCCTTAATATGCACAGGAGGATAGTTTCTTTTTCAATCAAAAGAAATCAAGGGAAAAAAGAAAAGACACAATCATACTCCATTTCCAAACCTCATAAACAGAAAACAACTGGAGCTCCTTCTCGCACTTTTCAAGAGAACACACATGACAAAACAAACCATCCTCACCAATAATACAAAAAATAAAATATGGTTTTCATCATGAAGGGAAATTTTGCAAGACATGCATAATCATTTATGTATCTTGGCCTACACATCTAGGCTTCCACCAAACAAAGATTCAGCAGAAACGACTCATTCTTTGTCGATTTAAATAATTCACAAAACTAAAATTAGAATAGCTAGTTTACCTGTACTCCTCGAGAGGGGTTAGAGGATCTGGTCTGACAGCTTCCAACTCCAACTTAAGTGCTTTCGAATAGAATTCCCTAGGATGATCTTTTGAACGATAATATCCCAGCACCTTCCATTTCAAAAGAAGATTACTCCTCAAACCTTGTCTATAGAAGATAAAAAAAAATGGCCAAATAATTGGTTAAAAAGGCAGATAATCTTATATACCTGTATCCAAGGTGCAGATTTGCTCCTATCATAAAGATAGACATCCTGAACTGAAAGAGAAAGCTTAGAAGCACATATCCCACCAACAGGAAAAAAGTCGTATTGAAATTGCATTCCAGATAACACAAGATCTAGAGAAGCAGTTATATCCCTTCCATGAATACTTCTAGAAAACTCGCCATTCTTTTCATGAGCACACCAGTCAGAACCAGCAAACATTCTCCAGCTCACATTAATGTTCTTAAGAAGTAAACGTCCATTGGGCCTTCCTATATCGTCAGATCTTGAACAGTCAAAGGATGGAAGCTGGTCTTCAGAAACATGAATACCTTCTCCACTTGCTTCAGAAATGTGATTTTCAACAATGCTTAAAGGGGCACCCTTATACCATCCATTATTTCCTCTTTCAATATCTCCATCTCCAAAATTCCTGGATCGGGATTTAACAATTTCAGCTGGTGATTGCCTGCCTATGGATAATCCTGATAATGGGCGCAACTCAGATAAGCAATAGCCCTCTATAATCTCTGGCAATGTATCATTATGTAAATACGAAGTTTGACTATTTTCTAGTCCTATTAGAGGCATTGATCCATCAAAAGATAGATCATCAAAGACAATATCAGATGTTCCAATACTCAGGTCGCGAGCCTGTCCAAGTAGGCCTTCATCAAAAGAAACACAAACTTGTGATTCATTATATTCAAACTGGCAGTCCTGATTTCTTTCCAAATGAAATGCATCCTCACTTATTTCATCCATTAAACCAACAAACCCAAGTTTATTACTTGTGTCTATACTTGAGGCATGCACTTGAGGGGTTGACAAAGCAGAAATATCATCAGAAGTCCTCCCTTCATCATCAAACTCATTCCTCTCTTGGGCCTGATGGACATTATTCCATCGAGTCTGCAAGTGTATAACTGATTCCTCCAAATCAGGAGCATAAAGCTGCTGGAGTTGAGCAGCCAAGAGTATCAAACCAGAAGTAGTGTCTCCGCAAGTTTCCACATAAATATGGGATTCTGAACATTCTAATTCCCAGGTAAGACCATTCTTACAGTTAATTCTCAAAATTGCTTCAACAAATGCCTCCTGGGCAACTTTCACATAACCCATATCACGAAGATACTCCACATTATAACTGCCACCAAGATTCTTAAATGATTCACAAAGAAGGAACCCCAAATCTTGCATTATAATCTTATAATCACAATCCATAGAATCTTCTGTAGTAGTATTCAAAAGAGTCAAGGAAGATGCAGCTAACAGACAAGCAACATGCGGCTTGCTTGTTTCATCTTTGAAATACGAGGAACTCAACCCAGAATGAATATCAGAAATAACTACATTCTTCAAGTGGGGCTCATAACTTAAACCAACATCAACCAACTTAAGAACAAATGTAGTTGCACAAGGTGCATTCAAATCCACCTTTAACAAATTATCATCACTCACTTCCTCAACTTCATGAGAAGGCAAACTGAAAAAGGAGGTTATCGCGTCCAACCAATCCAAGCGACCACCAACAGCCACAATTGTGCCACATCTGATTGTAATGGATGTAAATTCATGAAAATTTCTTGGATCCCGAAGGTGTGCAATATCAGATCCAGCCAACCCAGAAGATAACTCATTTGAACCTCCCCCATTGCCACGTTTCCTTGTAGAGTTGCTACAGGAAATCAGAAGAAACTCTTGATTTGGAACCCCAGTGATCGAACCCCACAAGTCACCTTCTTCATGGGCTAGCCAAAAAAAATTGGCATCTGCATTTCCTCCAATATTTGAGACAGACAACATATCAAGCTTCTTAACTTTCAATCTTAAACAATGCCACGATCCAGGAAGTTCAATCTGTAATGACTTTTTAACATCCTCCTTCACATCTGGTCTGATTAAAATTTCCACTGATGTACATTCCACGAGGAATGACATTTGAGGCACAGACAATACCTCCCCAGCAGTTACTGATGTTTGCAATACAGACAATGCTTCCCCAGCATCTACTGTGCCAGAGTCTCCTCCTGATAATCCACTGATCATTTGATCCAAAAGACAATGTAAATTACCATACTCAGAAGTGCCAAGATCGATGGTAACTGGAAATAGATGAATATGCACAAAAAATGCAGAGCTCAGAATTATCTCTTCTCGAGTTTGAGAATTAATGTCTTCCAGATCCCTCATAGAAGTTAAAGCAAAATGATAACCCTTTACTGAGGTTTTTTTCCTGCTCCTAGATTCCTCTGAAGTAGCCAAAGACCTGGCTCTCTCAGCTACCCAAGGACCAGTCACAGAACCCTCTTGCCAAAGCATAGTAATAGTAGAAAGACAGCTAGGAGCATTGCTGACAGATAAAATCTTCTTAGCAGAAAATGTCTGGCGTGGCACACCAAAGCACTTGATTCCAATATCACTTTTACATGTTTGATTGACCAAGTAAACATTTAGGCTACCAACATTCAACCGCAAAGTGCGTGTGGCCTTTGAAGTATACCTTTTCCACGAATTGGCATCTGACAATAATACTGTACCTTGAACTTTTCCTTTCTCCAAAGTTGATGGTGAGGAAAAATCAAAAGCAATAAATTGATCCCATGAAAAGTAGCTCCCAATACCTTTGCCAGTTCCAAAAGGGAAACAAAGAATTACCCTCGCATTAGGGATTGATATGTTACCTTTTAAATTTTCTGTTGAAGACAACTTTGCAACACCTTTAAATGAAACCTGTTTAACATTCTCAAGAGGTGATCCATTCTGCCGATTGACAGGACAAAATCCATTCCTCTGACTATTCATTTTGACAGATTCTCGAATATCCTTCAACAGATTTAATAACATATTTATTGACCAGAAGTTCACCCAAAATATGAAATGTGGCAATTGCAATGAAAATGTTGTTGGCCCTGTTAGACTTCCATCTAATGAATCAGAATTTACAGCAAATAGGCAATGAGTGACACCTGAGGTACTGAGCAATTTGATTTTGGTCATATTTGTAAAGACAAAATCTGAAGAATTCTTCAAATATAAATCATCAGAATCAGGATCTGTTGCAGATGAGACAAATGGGGGAAGAGCACCTTGAACATCACCTTGTAGATGATGAATTGAAAGAGTTTGACTGTTGCTATCAGGATCCATGGCATTTTTTTCGCTAGACAAGTAATCAGCAACCTCAATACACTTCACTTTTCCTTCAAATCTCATTTCACGAGGACATACCTGTTGACCTTATCAAATGTTTGAGTTTAATATAGAGTATTGTGTAAAACCAACAACATTAAAGTGATATAAATAGCATAGAAGGGATTTAAATTCTCCAAGGGCAATATTACCTGCAAAGAAACAAAAATGTCTTTGCATTCTGCAACCATATGATGAACACATGAACCAGTACTATTTTCATCCCCCTTTGGATAGCACGAATGCTCCTGATCTTCATCTTGGAAAGATAACATGATAAAGATTCCAGCCAAATTTGCTTGAAGATTAGTCTGAACATGCTGCTGTTCTATATATCATTAAAAATGAAATATGAATTAGCGCCAAAATCAAATTTCTGAGAAACTATAACACCATGTAAGTTTGTCACTGTTAGCAGCATGAACTACAAGTATTACAGAGGTTAGAATCTTGTAATTATTGGAATATATTGTGCATATATTAGGATGATACTCAGCCACAATTAGGAGATACTTAGGAGATTGTTTTCTTTTTCTAGAACTATTTCTGTGTACTATATATACCCTAAACCGTATATGAGAAAATTATTAAGCTAATTGTTTGTTTCAAACTTTTCTTCTTCTCTCTTCCACATGATACCAGAGTCTATAACAGTCTGATTATTTTTATTTTTCCTCTCTTCTTATCTTTATTTCTGCAAATTTCCCTATTTCTCTGTTTCTGCAAATTTTCCTGTTACTGTTTCTGACCTGCTACGGCAAACACCTACTGCCAATTTGAATTCACATATATCTAAAGGGAGTTGGATCTCCAAGCCACCGAAGATCAACTCCTTAGCTTCCGTCAACCCAAGACTTGGAATTTCCTCGACGGGAACTTTGCCGTCGACCGCCACGCACTGCCACAAGCTTCTTGACTCCGTCACACGAGCCAGCGCATGAGCCCAATTCCGGCAACCTCTCCTTCAATGGCCACCTCCGACCAGTTTGCCTAAGTTCGGCCACCCCTTTTCTGGTCACCCTTTTCAATGTCCCTCTCTCTTTACAAGCCTAAGGTACTCACAGCCCTCTTTTTATCTGCTTCCAGGTACAAAACCTTCTCCCAAACTCAAAAATATGACTAACACTACTCTCATTAAACCACTCTTCTCTAATTTCCCTATCATTACTACTGTGAAGCTTATTGGCAGTAGCAATTATGTTTCCTGGTCGTCTTCTATTGACTTATGGTTTATGGAACAAGGGTATGATGATCATTTAAGTAAAAAAGTTGTTGATATTTTAGAAAAAGATAGGCAATATGGTCTAAAATTGATGCACAATTGTGTAGTTTGTTGTGGCATTCTCTCAAGCCTAAATTCCTTCCCTTATTTCAATCTTGCAAAACTTGTTGTAAGGTATGGACCACAGCCAAGACATTATATACCAATGATATACATCGAATATACAAACTAGTGTATGATATTGTTAATTTGCAGCAAAATCAGCAGGACATGGCTACTTATCTTGAACAAGTTGAGACATTACTTGATGATTTTAATTCCATTATGCCTTTCTCAGAAAGTACTGCTACACAAGAACAAAGGAATAATTCTTTATGGTTTTGGCACTCATAGGTCTTCAACTTGATCTTAGCTCAATTCGAGATGAAATACTGACAGGTTTTACAATTCCCACCTTGGAGGATATCTTTGCTCGTCTCTTTCACATCTTTGTGACTTCAGCTTCACCACAGAATATGGAAGCATCTTTATTTGCAATACAGAATAGTAGTCAAAAGTGGAAAGGTAACAAATCTAAACATTGTATTCATCGTGACAAGCTTGGTCATACTTGAAAAAGTTATTGGAAATTGCAGGGTAAACTATCACAAAATCAGTCTTTCAATACTGGCAAAACTATTGCTCATCTGGCTCAGACTAATGAATAACAAGAATGAGACCACGCCAAGTAATTCGTGTCATCTAATTTGACTGGGCTAATATAAAGTGAAGGATTCTCCGAGTGAAAAATCGCATCTACCTTTTTTCTGTCATCCATTACTGTCAATCTAAACAATTCAATAGCCGATTCAAAGGGAATTGCAAGACCAGAAAAACGCAAACATGGCAGTAGTGTAATATACAAAGAAACTACCACAAAAAATCAAAAACTTGACTAAGTGTCTAGTGGGTCAAAATCGCAGCACCAAAACGAAGCCACCAAAGCAAGATTCGTCGGCAGAGGTCACCAGAAAACTGCCGTACGCGCCCGCGCGTGAGGAAAGGCCAGAACCTTCTAGCGGCGCGTGTACACACACGCATGACCGGACGGTGACAAGGTCAAGCAGGGACGGCCGATCGGCGGCTGTTCCTCCTTCTGAGGTGGGCAGTGACGTTCAACTACCTCCCCTGGCGGCACTTGCAACTCAGCCTTGTTGCCGAAAAAACGCGGCTGGGCTCTGATACCACGAAGATTTTTGAAGGAAAGTAGTTTATTTGTTGTCATTCACACTATCTCTATACAATTCTATTCTATATATACACAAAAAATGATTCTAACATGGTAATAATCTAAATAGAACACAAACCTAAAGTAGGAAAGATAATATTCTACAAATTTTTACAGTAAGAAACCACTCTTTGACCAAGTTTTTTTTAATCCTAAAATATGATGCAAGAAACTTCAAGGTTAAATTAGCATACATTATCATATGTGAAAACAAGTTAAGAGTTAGTACTTGCTTTGCTGGAAATAGCACACAGAATTCAAATTAAATTAATGAAATCAAAAATAAAAATATGAGAAAAATGTAAATTCGACAATCACTCAACAACATAAGCATGCTAGATCTAGCATAAGTAGCAAGGGAATTGGGAAACAATGCAATGCACAAACCTACGCAATCAATCATGTAGTTATAGCACAGTAAAAAATGCAAATACCCAAAGGAATTTGCGATGATCCAGAAGCAAGGCTGGACGCAGCAGTTAATGCACTGAAAACAGAACAGGTCCAGTTCCACATTCCACTGCTTCCTAAAACAGATTGTGAACTTCTCATCCCATCAAAACATTCAAAAAATTGGTCCACACTGCAAATAGGCCAAAAGTACCAAGATTAAGATACATCGGCAATACTAGAAGTGCATAATAAAAATACGATACAAAAATAACTGATCCAAATCTACATATGCAGTGCCAATAAGTACTAGAAACATTTTATGATTAAATCAAATTAAGATTTAAAAACAGTACAGTTATGTAACATATGAGGAAATATCTGCTTGTTTCTTGTTTGCAGAATCAGAGTTTTGGATGGAAAAGAGAGCAATTCGACAGCAAACTTAATTCTATTTGCAAGATGATAATATTTTCAGTCTGTTCATAATTTTAAAAATGTCCAGTAGATAACATAAAAGCATTTTAGTTCCCATCACATTTCATGTGTGATAGTGCAGGCTTTTTTATAAAGAAAAAGAATGTTGAGAAAGAAAGAAAAGAAAGTAAAACATGAAGGACAAGAACCTTCCAATATATCTCAAAAGAAAACTAAAGGACCAGAACATAGAAAACAATCTAAAACACTAATGTCCTCCGATCAAGCTGGGTAACACCATAACACTAAAAGTGACCACACTAAAAGCTCCAAAAGCATAAATACATATGATGCCAAAAACACAACCTTTTATTACCAATTTACGGCTGCAGCTGAGGTGAGCCACACAGGAGATAGAGCTTGGCTAACTAAAAGCTCGTTCAAGCTTATTTTTCAGGCTCATTTAATAAATAAGCCGAGTATAAAAGTAAGCAACATTTGGCTCATTTAGGCTCATGAACTGCTTGTATATGATTTAATTTTATGTATTTCAGGCATAAATATACTAGATCATTTGCCAAAAAATAAATTTCAGCAGTATAATAATTAGAGTTTACACATCTATTATAAAGAAATTTTAAATATTATTAGACTTTTTAACATAAATATTTTAATTTTTGAATAAATTTATAAATTATTAAATTTATAATGTAAATTGATTAAACAAAATGAAACTCAATTAAGCTCATTTAGGTTTACAAGCTCCACATGATCCTAATGCTGTCCCAGTTTGGCTCATTAATACCAAGCCCGAACTGCCAAAGCTTGAATCAACTCGGTTCATTTGCACCCCGATTACCATTATGGAGTTGCTTTAGCCATTACACCATTCACAGCCCTTCTTCTTTTCTTAGTTTTTGAGTGTTCTGTTGACAACACCAAAATTCTTACTTCTCCAGCTTACTGTGCAATTATTAGCTGATTTTGTTTATTCCATTCAAGCCTATTGTCAATTTAAAATAGGATCCCCCAGTATTGTTCTCACCAAACCTAGAGATTCCAACTTGATCCAAATATTATCTATTAAATCAGGTAAGTTTTTAAATTTTTTTTTTCTCCCATTCCCTATGTTTTCATGCCATTTCCTAGTTAAATTAACTGCTACAAGAGCTGATATAATGCATTTAAAGTAAATTCTTGTCGAACTATTTGAGTCATCTTGATAATCATTTTGAAAATGAGATATTCAAGTACAGGCAATATCATTAACTGCAATAAACCCATAAAGCAACAGCAATTCAAAAACATGCGTCTTATTGGGGAAAAAAAATAAACTAAAACTTCAAAGGCAAAATAGACCTACTAACCTTTTCCCAAGATCAAGTTCTTCTTGGCTACCATCTTCAAAATTTTCTTTGACAGAATTTGGAACCCAGTCAGGTATAAGATGAGACCCAGGCAGCATAGCTTCACTAGCTGATTCTTGCCCAGTCACAGAAGTAAAGGCAGAGAAAAAACCACCATGGTTAGGGTTCATCTCAGCAGCAGCCACAGAAGGAATGCGAGTTGATGAATAGAAATGAGAAACTGAATTCAAGTCAACACAGCCTGTTGACTTGTTATGTCTTTCCTTATCCAAACTCTTATAAGTTTCCCATGAAAGTAACAACCATTTAATTGAACTGGGCTGAAATTTCAATTCCACAGGTTCAATGGAAATGTTTGCATCCACTTTGCGAATGTCCAAGGAACCATTCTTCCAAGGAATGCTTAACTTTAAATTCCCTGAAAATCCACCTTTACTACCCCCAGTCACAATTGGAGCTGTAGCATTAGATAAACAGTTCCCTGAAAACAACTCACCAAAACTTGACCCTGTTGGAGAAGAAAAGCAATTTTGATCTTCAACACCATCCATCCGAAGTAGTTCAAGGACCGCTCCTTGAAATCTTATGAAGTTTGTCAGTTGACTTATTCCTAGGAAGTTCTCAACTCTTGCATCAGAATATGAATCCGCATCTTCTGAAACACAAGTTCCACACTCTATTTCAGATACCCGAAGAATCAAGGTTTTCTGATTTCCAAGCTTCTTCTCATCCTCTAGATATGGTTCAAATGCAACAATTAAATTTTTTACATTCACATGGAAGCTTGTCAGAAACCATTTCACCATCTTTGCAATTGTCTTAACACCCTCATGAACATCAGCAGAACTAGACTTTGCAGCATTATCCATCACATCATTCTCGCAATGTCCTCCATCGCTTTGCTGATGTAGATTACTATCTTGATGGAAACCATTCTTTTCATCTCCTTCAGGTGATTTCTTCCTCAGAAAAGGTGAAAATGCAAGCACAAGTTCAAGCTCATCCACCTCAACCTGAAAACCTTTACCATTCCAAGGCATTTTAACTGATAAAGAGCCAATTGATCCTTCCTTTATAATCACTGGTGTTGCAGCTCCAAACTAGAAAACGCAAAAAAAAGTGAAAAGCACCTATGAGAGGAGAATTTGCAGCATGCCCTTTAAAATTCATTCTCGAAGAAGAAGGTAATTTCAAAAATTTTAATTATTTCCACTTCTGGTTTTCAGAAACCACATAGACTGAAAGTAATTAAAACTATGTTCATTGGAAAAAAAAAAAAGAAAAAGAAAAATGAAAAGGAAAGAAGGGAAGAACGTCGAGTATGAATATAAGGAACCTAGTATCAAAATAAATATTAATTAATTTCTTAACAACCGCATAGTAGGAACAACTAAACCACCGATCAGAAGCCATATTTGCACCACGCAACAATATTCTCATCAATTGAATCCCAATTTAGCACCAAGGCTTTTCAGCTAAATAAGTTCGTATACATGTTTTTTTCTTTTCTTTTCTTTGGCTCTTCATGCGCTTCACATACTCCGGAATACTATATACTTACAAAATTCTACAAATTTCCCTCAATAATTTCATAAAGAAGCTGAAATTACAGAGAATACCTTGTCGTTAAGATAATCAACATTAAGCGCAAGATCATTGAGCTGTATGATGCCTTGCCGGAGCTGTATATCGAGCTGGTCAATATCAATATCACCTAGTAAGAATTGCCCTAGTTTCTTCTTTAACAGGAACTTGAAGAGCCGCTTCACCGCCCATCGCGAGAACACGGCCTCCGCCGATTTCGCTATATTCCAGGGAAACATAGTTAATCTTCTTTTTATCGCCTTCAGCTATCTTTCCTGTTGCTGTTCGTTTGAACTGAGGTAGAGAAATTAAAGAAATTTGAATTCTGCGAAACAATTAGGATTCTCGTTGATGAGAAACTGAGGTTTAGGGTTTGTATGCGGCTTTTCTCCTTCTGCTTCTGTTGCTGCTGCTCGTGATGGAAGATTGCTAGTCGTCCATCAAGAGACAGAGAAACAGAGAGACAGAGAAACAGAGAGACTTATGAAAGAGAGACAGATATTGAATTTTTGATGACTTGTTCGTATCGTGGTCGATTTGGATTCGGAGCGCTTTTTTAAGGGGTTTTCGTGTGAAACTTTGTCTGTAATTGTTTTGTTTCTTTTCTAAAAAAAATCCGTCACGTTTTTTAATTCGTAACTATTAACGGTAATAACTTACCAGAATTGTTGTTGCTAATTAAGCACGCAACTTTTAAAAAATAATTTTGCAATATTTATTATTATTATTAACTATTTCTATTTTGCGCTTAGCGGGTGTTATTTATATGATATTTGAATGTTATTATTACTATTATTATTATTATTATTATTTTGAAAAAAAATTTAATTTGCAAAATTTTACATTGAAATTAGAATAAAATGATTTGAAGAATGAACTATAATATAATATTTAATGGACTATAATATAATATTATCCATTAAATCAATATGAAATAATAATACATAAATCTTTAGTAAAATATAAAGTGCAGCGTGACACTCTATAGATGGCGAGAGTCTAATAACTAAAAATATCACTAGTTTATTCTCTGACTGGAATAAAATGAGGCATATAAGCTGAATCTAATGTGAATCAGCAGAGGCCACCGAAATAAAAAAAAATACATTGGTATGATATTTTTATTAATTGGAGTCTCATGCTACTTTTTCTTTTTTTATTCTTCTTTTTCTCTTATGAAATTTTATATCTTTTTGTACCATATCAAAATATAATTACGCCGTCTTATACTTCATAAGAACCATAAGGACAAGCATGCTTAGCAAGCATATGAGCAGGTTTGTTGGCTTGCCTCCTGATCCAAACTACTTTGACATTTTACAGTTGTGATAACAAGACTTTAATACTTGTTATAATAAGACTCCAATCTATAGAAACATTCCTAGCACTATACACGACTTTGATTAATTGAAGACAATCAGATTGGATTACTAGGTGCCAACTTGCGTGTTTCTCAACCATGAAAGAACCTCACGCAGGCCTACTGCCTCCCCAACATAAGGAGCCAAGACCCCAGGAACAAACCTAGAAACAGCCTTGGTAAAATTCTCTGCCGCATCTCTTAAAACCCCGGCAAAAGAAGAGAGACCCTCAGCTTGAAGAAGTGCAACATCAACGTTACAACGACTAAAGTGAGAAGTCACATCACTACTCGAGGAGCATGGGGGATTAACAGGAGCTATATTGATTCGTTGAGCATCAGACTTCTCATGCAAGAGACACGCTGCTGAGTTGACAATATTATACGGAGGTGTGAGCTGCTGCCGTATCAACTTATTACGGTGATCTTTTTTTTTTTAAAAAAAAAAAGGATTATATCCTTTTTTAGGTATAAGACTAATTTCGTCTTAGAGTTCCTAGCTGCCTCTCACCATAAATATTTTTCTATATATCAATTCCTAATCTTGTGAAAATCTTCTATTGAATTCAAATGTGTCTTATAACTATTAATTATTGCTGTTGCTTTTAAAAATATAAATAAGATACTTCTAAATACAGTTTAGTGATAAATACACTCTTGATATACGTAATAATAAAACCATTACACAGTTAATGATAAATAGTGTCCAACTGTCAATTATGTATACTAACGTTTAGGTTTTTTTTTGGTTAAATGGTTATGAAATATAAAAAACACCCGAAGGATAATTATTATAGAGGGACTAAATAGCGTAAAATTATGAAAAATGAGGTAATTTAGTAGATTTCACCAAACCATGATGATTGAATAATAATTACTTTTAAAATTACTTTCGATTTTTCGTGGTCACTTAACGGAAAAATAATTGAATTTTATAGTGTAACGAAGTGCTAAATAATGTAATTTTAAAAATTAAGGCCTTTATTAATACATTTAAACAAAACATAGAGACTATATAGTAATTCTCTCCAATCCATCCTTTTATAGGTTTTTAGAGATATGGATTATTGACTTGTCGTAGTGTGGCAAAAGTCGTTTTATATGTAACTGTGTAGCTATGAGCAAAAGTCAGCAATGGGTGTCTTTAAAGTTTGCTTTTAGCCCGAAGGATGTGTAGAGGAACATCTCTATAAAAAATGAATAACAAAAAATATTAGATATATATAAATGCCATGTCATCGTGACAATGACATTGGACAAATCAGACAGTGAAGGAAAATTTTATAGAGGCAAAACATAAATTTGCTTCCCTCCAGTTCGTGTAATTTGTAAGGGTAAATTATATGGCCAAAATATTAGCACCTCTTATTTGTCACTTCCTTCAATATAATATCATAAACAAATAAATTTAGTGTTGAACACCAAATATTCAATCATTTCAAAACACTAATTATTCAGACGGATCCTAAATAAATTTAAAAATTTATAATTTATTTGCAGTATTTGATTTTGGTATATATTGAAATTCTATTTACAAGAGTTGTAATTATGGCATTTTCATATCAAAAATACAAATAACATTATGAATAAAATTCTTTAAGATTTCAAGGTACTTATTAACAGTAAGGTTAATCAAAAGTCTATCTATGTGTATATTTGCATAAAAAAGACACTGAAATTCTCTCTCTACCTTGTCAAAAAATTATAGACTAGTAATAACTTTTTAAATAATTTTTATCAAAACGTTAAACGCTATTTTTTATAATATTTAGTAACATATCATGTAAATTAGTTTTTAGAAATTAAAAATGGTATTTTATAAAAAGTTAAAGCTTTTAGCATTTTATAAAATGTTACTCAATCGGCTAACATTTACACATCACTAAAATAATTGACAACTATCAAAATAATTAATTTTACCAAACATAATTTAGGAGACCTCTAATATTGATAAAGATACTTATAAAAATTCAATTTTTCCCCTGTCCATTGCCCTCTTCCTCCCCCTCCCCCATCACCCATACACACATATTGTTACGATTTAAATCCGGGTTAGATGGTGCAGCTAGATCGAGGTCTAACCACACAAGTCTTAACTATAGAAGAGGATATTCTTAGTTAATTTTAAAAAATTCTTTCTCAAATATAATATTACATATCATAATTTAGGGCCAAGCTCAATCCTACAATTGAAAGCAAGGAAGAAGGTATGCCAAAAACCTGCAAATTTGAAATTGAGAGAGCTCAGTGAGAATTATGCACGGCAGATACCTCACGACAACTTTAATTTATGTCACAATATCAAACAATTGCGAATATAATATCATAATCACAAGTTAATTATTCTCAATATTCCTTTATCATAATTCACATCATTGATCCACCATCAATATACTGTGTACACATGACGTCATGAGCCACCCTCTTAAGTTGATTCACACTTAGATTTGAATAAGCTTAAAGACACGGAGCCTTGCATAACCTTCTTTTGCCACTTACTAAGTGGCGAAGCTTTGATTTTTGATTTCCAAAATTCTCATGTCTAAAGTCTTTTTTATTTTTGAGTATCAAAGAAAATTCAAGACTTGAATCTACTGCTAGACATACATAATTATCATTATACGTATTACAAGCAAACATAGCCCCGCTTCGCTGGGGCCTTGTATTGCCATCTTTTTTTTTTATCATATCAATGAGTGTTAAATGCACAGAAGCAATGCAGTTGTATCGTTAAAGATAATGATATATAGTTGACTTACAAAACCATAGCAAGTAATATGAAAAGTCTTTGAAATGCCAACGACTACTATTGCAGCTAGAAACTTTGAATTAGCATTAGCATCTTTCATTTATTATGCTTTGTTTTCAAAAGCATTGATTTTGCTTCATCAATTCAGTGTTGCATTTCCAGCCACCTTAGTGACCTCAAGATTATGAAAATGCAATTGCAATGAAGACTGATGGCAAAATTCCAACAATAAGCATTAGCCTCCAGCTAACTCGAAACTTAAATGGATACAAAAAGATTTGACATAGTGCAATTAGCTTAAATGTTGCTTTGTCAGGAACACTCGACTGGAATTTGAGGTTGAATCTTACATTAATCAGACCTAGCATCACATTGTGTTCTCTCATAAAACACAATGTAATAATGCTTTTTATCAAGAATTTTACCATAAGAACACAAAATAAATTGATGGTATATGGCAAAGAAAATGCAAAAAATCATCATGACATTTCATGTTGTTCACTGAAATAAATCTTTGAATCTTTTCAACATATCTAAATTTTCCCTCATCTGCAAACAATATGCAACTTCAATTTTTTTTTTAACACAGTGAGGCATCAAGGGCAACGAACTTCAGTTGAATGCCCTCCACTGCATTAGAGTTTACGTAAACACATAATAATATAAACAAACTATGTTTTAAGAATAAGAAATTGCAAAATATATTTCCATTTTAAGTTAAATTGTATCTCATGAGACAAAGCTAAAACGTAACAAAAGTATGGTTCATTGGTTTGACATTCTATCTGTTCAATCAGATCACAATTTTTTTTTTTTTTCGAAAAGAGAAAGATTGGGTTCATTATACAATTGAGCTGCATTTTAATTCAGAACTTTGGAAAGACTATATTTAAATTCCTTAATTAGTATTGTCCTCATATCACCAAATATTGATATATGATTTAACTTCCTCCTCATGAACTCCTAGCATTCAATGCACAAAAGACTCGGATTGCTTACTCTCTAGTGATATTTCTTTTGTTCCTTTCTTAACTTGCATGATGTCACTCTGAACAGAATCTAATATCATTCCAAAATTGTTCATGAAGTTTTCAGTTTAGGAAACTGTCCTTTTCGAAATTACAAAAGTTAACTCTTCATAATAGACATTTTATTAATGTAATTAGTAGTTCAATTACCCATTGAACTATATTACAGCGATTAACAACAAAGCTTTCATTTGGTATGGCTCCTTTACCAAACATGAGCTCAAATAGAATGACACCAAAACTATAAACATCACTCTTGTCCATTAACTATTGAGAGATGCAATACATGTGCACCAAAAGAAGCAAACTTAATAATTCAATTTGATAGAAAAGTTGTCATCATTGTTCCAGTACCAAACTGATACATAAAGAAAAATTTGTGAGAGTAATTAATAATGTCAACTTGACAAATCTTTATTTAAAGTCCTTATATTTAACAAAAGAAAAAAAAAACGTAATAAAAAAAAGCTATGGCTAATACCAAGAATCAGAATTCTAGACACCTATGGCAAGTCTCAAACTTAAGTCTAACCCATATGATTTTCTCTGTCATAACCACAATTCGAGAGGCTTAACAGTACGTTCAGATAAAAGGCAATTAAAGCTTCTAATTCATCAGATAAGAGCAGCAGTAACATCGTAACAACAATCAACTCAACCAAAGATGGTTAACTTGAGGAGAAAGAGTAGGAAAAAAAAAACTTACTCAGGATCCAAATATCCAACGGTGCCCCGCACTATACCTGAGACATGTGAAACTCCACCTACTGCAAATTTTGACTGACCAAAATCAGAAACCTTTGCTCTCATATGTTTGTCAAGAAGAGT
Source organism: Jatropha multifida (assembly GCA_948099535.1). NCBI lineage: Eukaryota > Viridiplantae > Streptophyta > Magnoliopsida > Malpighiales > Euphorbiaceae > Jatropha > Jatropha multifida. Next base: position 17,329 of record CANUEX010012456.1, read on the forward strand.
ATTACTCACAGAAACCAAAAGAAAGAATCTATAAAATAAGAACCATTCTTGCCTGATTAATTGTCAATATCAAGTTAACAAAAATGACCACATCTAACTGAAATAATACAACTCAAGTAATTGTACTATTAATTAACAAAAATGAACTAAATTGACATTTATGAAAAATTTAACCAATCAACAAAACAAAAAATGCAATTCATAATTTAAACCCACAACAAAATCGGAGAATTAAAATCCTAGAATAACCTGATCTGAGAATTTTTTCCCTTTTTCCTAGAATAACCTGATCTGAGAATTTTTTTTTCCCTTTTTCCTTCAATGAAGTGAAACTGTGAAGTATCAGAGCATGCATGGTTTACCAAATTTAGATTTTGCAGCAGTTAGCAAACTGAGAAGTCGGCGATTCATTATGACAGAGATGAGGATTTTTTAAGAAGGGAGAAGAAGTGTCCATACCACGATTTTAGAGAGCCTATTTACAATTAATTATAAACGAAAATCAGTTTGGATAAGGTTTTGGGTCTTTTGACAAAATTGCTTCTGTCTTAAATTGCCATTATACTGTTCCTTGAACAGTGATTCCGGTTTCTACTGTCAATTTATATCCCTTAAAAACCAAGGCACCAAAAAACCATCTCAAATTAGACATGTACCAAACATACAAATCCACAAAATACCGGTAAAGCAAGGCCGACAGCATCAGACCCAATATGGTGATTTGGCTAAACATGGAGATTTGGCTAGCGATAAGAGGTGAAGGCAAACTCTCAAACCGATAAAAGCAAACAGCCCATGAAGAGTACACTATAACCCCAAACAATATCAGACACAATTCCTGACATTCTACTACTTATCCTTTTAGAATCAAACTATTTTCATCTATGACATTAGAAGTTTCTAGAGAAAAAAAAGAAAAGAGAGTGAAGTCGGTGAGATCACGGAAAAGATAAGAAGACTAAAGTGGGAATTACATAAAAACAACTTGATTTAAGTGGAATTACACTATTATCTGAACAGTGCTTTTAGGCTTTATTTTAGTATATATAATATATAATATTACAATTGTTAGTATAAGATTATAGGATTACAAATATTGATAGCAAAGCAAGAATTAGATTCAAGAAAAATATTTATTTAGTGTCTGAAATTTACTATAATTGTCTAAATAGTCATTTATATTTAATATAATATTTAATTCATTTCTGATATAATTTTTTCCTCCTTTCTATTAAAAAGTTCCTTTCACTGTTAGCAACATATGAAAATACTAAAATATCTTTCTGGCTGACGTGGATAAGTATAACGTGATAAAGGCTTACGCACAACAAAAGTAGATGCAGACATATTTTTATGAAGCAAACAAGGGGAAAAATACAAACATTCAACAGAGAATCAAATAAATAAATAAAATAAAGCAAAAAAAGAATAAGCATGCGTGTGAAATTGTAAACAACAAAAACAACAGATCTTATAAGACTTCCACAAGATAAATGAGGAAACTTAAGACGGAACCATGCACTGAGAGTTCCAGAATAAGATATTCCAAAAATAAATCAAGGATTATCAACATTTGTTCTATTTAGCTTCAGGTTTAGGAATTCCTGAAAAAGAAAGTAATATCAAAGAATATGAAAACTTGAATAGCCCCAAAATGAAGAAAGATTCACTATTGAATAATAATTATAATTATGGTCCCCAATAGGAACAAAGAAATTGATAAACCATTTTCAACACGGATTGGAAAACCATTAAAACATCTGCTGGCCAAACTTAGGCTGCAAAAGGGATGCTTAGTTGTAAATAAAATGAATTAATATCTAAGTCATGAAAGGTTTAGAAGGAAGAGAAAACATGAGAAGTTTTCATTCAAGCACTACGTCAAATAGGTGGTGTGCTTCAAGAAAAAATTTTTCATCGACAAAACTCCTTCCTTGAAAATCAAGAGAAACAAGAAAAGCTAAAATCAAATCAAAATCTGAAAACCCAAACTCCAAAAACAAAAATGGAGTCTTTTGAATTGAACGTTTACATTAAAGATAACCAAATCACCAATAACAACACAGATCACAACTGGCAAACAATGATCTACTTGAAACCGTAGCAAAGTAGAAGCCTATAGATTCTGCCATTGCCATTAACGGTAGTAAAATCAAAATCTAACGTGTTTTCCTCTTTAGAATGGCAATCTGAAGAGTGACACCGACGACTTTTTCCCAGGGAGTGGAGGTTCGATGCGAAGGCAGCGTTTACGTGTTGGGATTTCTGCTTCTGCCTCTTCCGCTGAAGAGAAGATGAAGGTGCAAGATGAAGGGAGGAGAGGGGATGAGAAAATGGAGTTTGATTAGAGATTGATAGGTGGTGGAAGTCGTAGAGGAGTGGGCGAGGATTGGTGGTGGTGGTGGGGGAGGGCTTTAATAAATACATATTGATTTTCGTCCAAGACCATATATTATCATTTAAAAAACTCTTCTCACCTCTCTCTCTCTCTTTAATTTTACTTATACTTTAACGATAAAAATATTCAAATTGGACCGAAGAACCATTTAATCAGACGGAGGTAAATGTAAGGAATAGTGCAAATTTGAGGGATAGTTTAAACATTATATAAAATGTTAAAGACTACTTAGATAATTATGACAAACCTGAAAACTAAATCATTATTTTCCCTTAGATTCATATATATTATAAAGTTCTATAAAATCTTGAAGTTCCAAATTAAGCTTTTAGGAAATGATGCCAAATTAAAAATTGAAAGAATATAGAGAAATTGGATAATAGGTTAAAATCCATAAAATTGTATTGAAATAGACTTATTTGGACTTGAGCCAAATCAATTTTAAAAGATTAATATTAACCAATTAATTAACTAGCTCGTCACTTTTATAACTGTTTGGATTCTTAATGCTAATATAGTATGAAGTTGAAAATGAAAATATATAAGCAGACAATTATGAAAATAAAAGAAAAAGGCAGAACTACAAATTGGACAAATAAAGAAATAGAGATAGAAAATAAAATATGAAAATTATATAAGAGGTCTATAAAAGAAAAACATAACATAGCATTAAATCTTATTAGTTGCATTTAAGAAAATAACCGAGGATATCATAAAGACTAACGGAATGTCAAATTGGGATAAGTATTTTTTGTGAGAATAAAAGAGGAAATGATTTGGTTGGGGGATTAACATTTAGAAAAATTAGTATAAAATAGCATTGAGATATGAAAGAATTGATAGCTAGTAAAAGAGAAAATTGAAATTTAATGAATATATGCTACTATAATAACAGCAAGTTAAAAACATATATTAGAATGCACACTGAAAGCAGAATTGGTTAGTATGATCTAAGTTTTAGAATTTCAAGGAACGACAGGAAAGAATGTAATACTCTGCATTCTTATTTTCCAAAATCCCGAATTAAAATTAAATTATCATATTAGCAGTTGCAATATAATACATGTGATGGTAATTTGGGGAAAGTAAATGGTAAAAGTAAAGAATTAAAGTAAGTTAAATAATAAAGAGAGAATAAAATTGTCATATATATATACACACACACACACAATAGGAGACACTAGAATTTCGAAACCAAAACTCAAAATGTCATCACTCAATATTATATATACTGATAAGTGGCAAAAGAATGGTTATAAAGCTCATTTAATGTGTCATCTGTAATGGAGAACCCGAAAAAAGAAAAGAAAAAGAACAGATATTGCCGATATGTTTTAGGCTTACTACAAGCTTGAGGACTTTAAGCTTTTCCAAATCTATCCAAATCCTAATGCTAGTCCAACATATGAACATGGGTTGCAATATACCAGATATTCTTACACAAGCCATCACATAACTGTATATACGTATAAGCAACTATGGGGCATATACTAGGTCATTTCTCATAGACATTCATTCACATTTAGGTACGATGGGCATACATCATATCATTTTCAAGCAGTCTTCATATATATAAGACTCTGTGAGGTCTACACTAGATCATTCGCTCATATGTCAACCATATTCTATGTATAGGATTCTATGGAGTCTACATCAGATCATTCAATCACAGGCCATTCATATTTTTGTATATAAATCTCTATGTAGTCCATACTAGGCTATTCCCTTACAAACATTCATATTTCTATATATAAAGCGCGTGAAGTCTACACCAGATCATCTCCTCTGTGCCAAATTCTAAGTCTAATACTATGAATAATGGGATGAACCATGCAGATGATGGAAAGCATGTAGTGATGAAGGACCCACCTAAGCAAGATGTGACCACGCAGTGTCCAGAGATCTTTGATCATTTATGGTCCTTAATGGGCAAAAGATCAAATAGGGGTGGAGACAAAGCTCCGATGACTGGAAAAGAAGACAAAGAATTAAATGTGGACAAGGAAACCAGGGTCGATACTGCTAATCAAGGATCATGCTTAAGATTCTTGGAGATTTGAAGATGTTGCTTGGCAAGGTAATGGTTGTGACAACAAGTGGTCGTAGTGGATCATCAAATAGAAATGTGGGTTCCCATAAGGTTGACATGTTGAATGCAGCCTCTAAATCTGCAAGAAAGACCTCAAAGCATAAAGGTAAAAGTGCCACTAGAAGAAAATTTGCCTCCAATATTGACAAAGAAACTCATGATGCTTCCCATATGCAAAAAGTGATGGCGGGATCGTATTTGAAAAAAAAAAATCACCTGTGGTTGATACCACTAATGTCAGTCCTTCTAGTAATATGAAAAATAACCTATCTTTGAAAAGTAATTACTTTTAGAAAAGGTTTTACAAGAAAACACATTATTTTCCAATGTTTGATTGTTACATGAAAACTTACTTGAAAAGTATTCCCACTATTTAAAATGATACATCCATACTCAGTATATTTCACCTAGACCTAATAAATATATGAAAATTCATAAAAAAACAAATTTAAATAGACCTAACACGAGAGACAATAAGATAGTTTATAAATAATTATTTGTCAAACAATTTTAAACATAATCATTACTTGAGGTATAGTTTCCACAATAATTAAGCTGGCTTTGACCTGTACCATATTTTGGGAAACCATTCAAGTACAGCATAGTGTCCACAGCAATTTCCCCCAAATTTATCACTACAGAGTATTAAGCGCAAACATTGATATATACTCATGAAATATTCTTTCATCAAATAATTAATATGGATTTCAAACAGACAGTGAACAATATAGGAAGAAAGAGAAAAGATGAAAAAAGAAAAAAGTATACACATATATAATACAAAACAAAGTACAAATTGAAAGCAGAATTTTTCATCCACGAGAAATTGATATCTGCAACCCTTCAACAAATAGGAATGACATACTCTTTTGGAGTAGTAAACCAATGTTTATCAACTAACCTAATTAGCCTTAAGCAAAAGGCTCAACTAACTTGAGCTTTGCATCTTAATTAATACAACTACCCTGTATCTCTCTATTAACTGAGTCAAAGCAAGCTGAAGCAGAGATTCTGTCCATACAATCATAAAATCATTCATCATTTCCTTCCTCTTCTCTCTATACTATATATATTCTTCAAGTTTAACATGTCTTGATAGCATTAAACAAGAATCCTACCAAAATAATTCTCTACAAATATCCTATCACAGTTAACCCAACTATAATTAAATAATGTGTGATAGCATCTACTATACTAGAATATCAATGAGCCTGATACGAATAGAAAGTGAAATATTATGGCAAGGAAAAGTTAACAAGTAGAGTTTTCAATGACCTAATCAAATAATCCCTTTCCGAACTCTTATTGCAGAAATTACCCAAATAATCCCCAATTCCAAAATCTCATTTCTAGAAGGGCACTACCTCCAACGCATCAATAAATGTAGTGTAGAAAATGAATCCAGATATATTACTAACCCTGCATGTCATAAAAAGAATGGCCATTTTGAAGGAATGACGTAATGACTGAGAGATCTAAAAAAGTTCCGACTAAACATTGGCAAAATTTCATGATTACAATATATCTCTGCAGCTGATTACGTGATAAAACAAAATAAGTATGGAATAAACAAATACGAAATTCACAAAAAATAGTTACTGAAGAGCAAAAGCCAAAACTAGGGCTCGTTCGATTTAGCAGAGCATCACACAAACTTGACCTCAAATTTAACAATCAACCGACAATGTAGACGCCAAGTCATCCACCCCCTTCCTAATATCCATTATATGGGTTTCAAAGCAATGAAAAAAAAAAAATACACAATCAAATGCAAGAAACAGATGGAGAATTTTCTAGCTTGACACAACAACCCAAAAAAAGAGAGAAACAGAAAACCCTCCTTGCTGGAGAAGATGGAAGCTAAGTCAGCGTCCCTAAATCAAAGGCAATCAATCACAGCCTAAGCGAATATAGAAGATAGAAACAACAACACTATCAATTCTTATACCGCAATCAATAAAGATTGCAAAAACCTTACTTGCTTGCGATTGTGATTTTGCTAAAGAAGATGACGGTAACGGCGGCAATCGGAGACTTGGAGATGTCGACGGTGGTTGTGGAGGTAGTGGACGGTCAATGAATTCCCTTGTCGATTTGGCTTTGTCAGTTCTGCGTTTTAGGTAGGGACAGAGCCGAGTGTTTTAGATAGGGTCAAACTGTTTGTAACTTCGTATTATTCTGAAAAGCGGTTCATATGGCAGGAACTGGGACCGGCCCACCGCCAAGCTCTCTTGTTAGATGGTGCGATAAATCGTTTTTAAATCATGTGATGTGATGTGGTATATTCTAACTTCATTCACATTTAATGGCTCACTAACATAAGGAGATCAAGTTCCCAAAAAGACAATTTCGGTGGGTTTTCATTGTGATCAGCCCAAGTCTGTGCTTCCATTGGACTTGTCTCCCAAATTCCCAAAACGACAAATACAGTTTTCATTCAAAGACAACGACACTATTTGTAGGCGGCCATCTCTGTCCTTGTAATTATAACTATTAGCCTGGAAAGGAAAACAGCCATTTCTATATTCGAAGAAGAGAGAAATGGAGATCAAGCCTGGTTTATCAGCTTTGGTCACCGGTGGCGCCTCTGGAATCGGTAACACTTTTGCATTATTTAGCTTTCTTTTCGTTATTTGTAATCTCTGTTATCGATTTTGGCCTGCTACTGATTTATTTATAATCTAAGCTTTCGATGGTGGCTTGTTATTCGTGGATGAGAAATAAATTTAGATTTCCTCTCGTTATTTGAGATCCCGGCTATCAATTTTGGCTTGTCGTTAATGAGTTTGAGTGATCGATCAATGACTGCGAGATCTTTGTTGATGAAAAATCACGGAAGTTTTTAGTTCTTTGACTTTAGATCAAAATCACTTTGAATGTATTGACAGTAACTTAACTGTTTTATTTCAATTTCAAAAGACCCCAATTTGCTTTGTTTGGAACCTTGGTGTGATATTTATGATGCATGGAATTTTGTAAATCCTAGTTTTATGTAGCAATCTTTTTATGTTGCTGTCGATGGTTTACATGTAGGGAAAGCGCTTAGTTTAGCTCTTGGAGAGAAGGGAGTTTTTGTAACAGTAGTTGATTTCTCTGAAGAAAGGGGAAAAGAAGTTGCATCCCTCATTGAGAAAGAGAATGCCAAGTTCCATCCCAAGTTGGAACTTCCATCTGCACAGTTTGTTAGATGCGATGTGACAAATACAGGTAAGCTACCAATGTTTATTTCTGAAAATAGAATTTTTCTCATTAAGTCTTTTTCCATTTCCGTTTTCATCATGAAAGTTGTGTTTGGCCTTTTAGGATTGATGAGTTGCAAGACTGCTCTTTTCAATCTGCAGCAATCTTGTGTAATCATTTTGTTAACAAATGATAATGCAATTTCGTACAGAGGATTGAGGATTATTATACAATTTAACCAAAGATACAATTCAGCAAAACTTGATTTCATTGATTGCTTTCTTCCCTCTTTCTCTCAATTATTTTTTTTCTCGTTTTCTTGATTTGTTGGGGTTGATTTCTCTTCTCAACTAGACAATATAAATGATGAACATGAGATGGTGCCTCTTTATTGATATTATTTTTCTGCTAAAACAGGAAATTTGGCTACTGCTTTTGAGAAGCATGTAGCAACATATGGAGGATTGGATATCTGTATCAACTGTGCTGGTATTAGTACTTCTATACCATTCTATGAAGACCAAACTGATGGCACTCATTCATGGAGACACACTGTTAACGCTAACCTGGTTGCAGTAATTGATTGCACTCGACTTGCGGTATGCTTAAAATTTGAACTTCTTTTCTTGAAATTCTTTTACTCAAGCTGGCATAACATAATTAATCAGTGTCTTGAAAAGGCTAATATTGTCAAATTAATTGTATGACCTTGTGCTGAAGAAAATATTGGAGGAAAGAAAATAATAGAAGAAAGAAAATAATACAATCTATTTTACATTAAAACAAACAGTTTTCTCAATTCATTTATCATTTTTTTGTCCAATTTGGAAAGATTATAATTTTGTGGACCCAGTAAGAAAATTCTTCCTTTGATATTTTCCTCACCCTTTCTAGACAAGGGAAAAATTCTTTCCCCTGATATTTTTCTCACAAAATCCTGTTTCCAAACGAAGGGTTAAGAAGCTGGGCTGTGTAAGTTCATAAAGTTGTCTCAAAACTTTTGAAGCTTTACCTTTTTTTCTTACCTTTTGCCTTCAGGTTACAGATTTGTAAATATAAGTGAATTCTTGATATCTTACTAGAATGTTACTTAGAGATTGCTACTGCTTAGTACTTGCTACTAATTTTAGCAATTAAGCTCCTTCCTATCTAGATCCTCACTTGAGTTCCATCTTGAAAATTTTCTGGACGTCAAATGCATCACTATTCATTTACTGCATGTTATATATGATTTTCACATGAGAAATTGCATTCACAATATGTTTGGATTGGTGAAAAATAGGAGAGGAAAGAAAATTGAGGAGGAAAATAGTACCAATTTTCTTTCCTTCACTTGTTTGGAAATGAAGAAAATGTGGGAGGAATGAAAATATAAAGCTTCCATATTTTCTTTCCTCCATAAAGTGTTATCCAAACACACTATGACATCAAAAAAAAAAAAGAGGGAGATTAGGAAGAAAACGGGTGAGAAGGGTTTAAATGTTGGAGGTGAGAATGGAGAACCCAGCTGATGAATTATTGTGCTTATTATATCATCTTGTCTCTATTAAGACCACCTTTGGTGGATGCGTAATTACTTGCAATACCCGAGCAGATAAAAGCTATGAAAGCTGCACAAAAGCCTGGAGTAATTATAAATATGGGGTCTGCTTCTGGTCTTTATCCAATGTATCATGACCCCGTCTATGCTGCCTCTAAAGGTGTGATATTTTCTGTCACTTCTTGCTCTTTGATTTATCTGCAGTGTTTGTTATGGTTGTTCACAATTTCCTAATTTGAGACAGTCTAATTCATGCACAGAAACTCTGAACGTGCATCAGTGACAATTTTTTTTAGTACTTAGATACTTCCACCTTTTTTCTTATTTTTACTTCAGGTGGTGTTGTGATGTTTACTAGATCACTTGTTCCGTACAGACGTCAAGGTATTCGTGTTAATGTGCTTTGTCCTGAGGTAAGATCATAAAGTGAAAATTTCTAAAGTTCTACCATTGTTTTTCTTTAATATATATATTTTTTCTTCTCTGATTTATTCAAAGTTTCTTGTTTTTTCTTTAATTCCATTCCCCTTCCCATTTTTCTCATCTGATGACACTTGGTCAAGAAAACTAGGCGTCTTACCTGCGTGTTGTTGCAGGTAAGAATTATGCAGTTATAAAATATGTATAAATAAAATAAACCAAGGGCCAATAATTCTATAAAACTCTTTACAATAAATCTAATAATGGATAAAATATTTGTGACGAACAGTCAACCCCCACACATCCTCAAATAGTATAAGAAAATATATTTGGTTCAATTTGGGCCAAACATAACTTTCACTATAACAGGTTAAAATGTTTAAAATGCCCGTGTATGTTGTGGGTAACAATACTGTGCATTAAACCTGTTGAGAGCATTATAGACACTTTCATCATCTACAGTGAAAATTGTACCTGGTAATAGTTGTGCTATTTAGAACGACTCGTTTATATAATATAAAATGACCCTGAACTAATATTTTAGAACCATACAAGTATATTAATGTAGGGATAAAAAGAGGGATTATCTAAAAATAAACATGAAGAGTTAAATTTGATAGATGTAATTCTTTTTCTTCTACTAAGAAAGATTTTTAAAAAAATGGTATTAACATTTCATTTTTTATATTATTAAAACATATAAAGTTTTATATTTTTGTTTTGTTTTGGTTCTAATTTTGCAGTTTTGATCTCAAAACCATGAACTGAGTCAAACTATCAACTTTTCAAAACCATGGCTTTGGATAGATTCAAATTAGTTTGGGTGGTTTGGGCGGTTTATAAACTTCCATATCTATCTTTTAATTTAAACCTATCACCTTAATTATTTCGTAATAAAATTAATACTTTATAAATAATTACCCGATATTCATATATAAAACAAATTAAGAATAACAATTATACCTGAAGCAATTATTGTAGAATTTAGTGTTCCTCACTTTCTCCTTAAAAACCTCTTTATTCAAGGTGTTCTCATACTTGATTGAGAGCTATAAATGACAATCGGTGAATAAAAAAAATTAATCAACTATATTGCAATAGTCAACTTTACTTAACCTATTAAAAAAAATGATAACACCATATTTCTTTTTCGTGATTTCCTAATGTTATATTATTTATTATATATGATAAATTTTATTTAATTATTGATTAAGAAAAAATATTATTTTCTTTTTATTTATTTTAAAATTGGTATATTCAAAAAATAATTATTAGTTATTTTTTTGTTAAAAGTTGTCAAATCAACAATTGAAACTTTTATTTTTAGAATCAAGAATCAAATAGTAAGATTCTATATAATTTATCAAAATTAATTTGAAATATATATATATTGGTTTGAAATGTAAGATTTTAATCACATAAATCGTAAGAGTAATTTCAATTCACCTATAAGATTCAAATCATTTAGCATGAAAATTAAATTGAATTGTGAATTGTAAGATTCTGATAACACTAACCTCTAACTTATTAATAAATATTTTGTGTATATATAGTCCAATATTTCATGTTATATTTACGGAAATTTTTCAGCAAAATCATATGACATAAGCTAGCTTCCTTTATTTATTTTTTAGATAAGAAAATATTGTTGGTAGTGAAAGCAATGAGTGTATGCTCTAGATAATACAAAATCCTCCTAAAGCTCATACAACAAGTAGTAACATGAAACAAAAACAAAGCTAGAAAAAAATATTTGTTACAATCCCAAATTTGGATATAGTTCATAGTATATTTACTTGGATTTAAAGAATAGAATTAGAGCTCCTTAAGAGAGAAGCCTATAATCTCTAGGACTCCTCAGGAGATACAATCTCTTAGAGCTAATTAAGAAATAACTCTACAATTTTTGAATTTTAGGAACTCAAACCTTTGTTTAAAATTGTGCTCACATTTTTCCACATTCAACAGCCTTATGAACAACTAAATGCAAAGTTAAAACTACCTATTACCCACTATGCACTACAATAACTACTTATTAATTACTACTCATTTCAACGAAATAACTTGCTTAACCAGACCACTCACTAATAAAGAAATTGGTTCTTGTCATAACACTAAATAAATCTAACCAAATATTGTCACTCCATAATAATAATAATACGCTCCAGTCAAGTTGGATAATTTTAAGCTCCAAAAGCATAAGCCTACAGACCACCTTGTCTCGTAATAAACTAATGGAAATGCCTTTTGTTTAAGATATGTTCATTTCTCTACATTGAAAGGCTCCATTTGATTGCAAAAACACACAATGTAAAATTGATATCCATTGGCATTGGCAATTTCTCTTAAATTAATTTTATTATTTTTCAATTTATATTATTTTTTCGGTTTTCTGATTCCATTTTGACTCAAAATATTCCAATTCCACCTATCTTATGGGGCTTGCATTTGCTATTTTATTTATTTCAAAATTTGGATGCAGTTTGTTGAAACTGAGATGGGATCAAAAGTGAATCCTAAACTCATTGATATGATGGGGAGCTTTGTTCCTATGCAAATGGTGATCAAAGGTATACTTTATGGCCAACCTTTCTTGCAAACCCCCAAAGGGTTAGCCTAATAGACACCACACTAGATAAACTTCCGGTGGCCCTGGGTTTGATTCTTAGTGGCGTCCAAGCAGTTAATTAACTCCTGCTTGGGCTTAAGCACACCAATGCTCATGGATCACAACCCCATGTGTATTGGAGATTTGCCCAATCCATGTGGTGGTGGCATTTGCATGGACTCGAGGTGGAGAGCAAGAATTACGCCTGTCCTCTAGTCAGTCCCAGGGGCTGGACTGAAAATAGTGTACACTTTTACTAGATTGCTATTCCTAAAACATGTACTATTTGCTTGAACCCTTCAAAACAAAAGTTTAAATTCCAATGTCTGCATATTTTTAGGTGCTTTTGAGCTTATCAGTGATGAGAGCAAAGCTTCCTCTTGTCTTTGGATTACAAATCGTAGGGGCATGGAATATTGGCCCACTCCTGAAGAAGAAAAAAAATACTTGGTTCGTTCTTCACCTTCCAAGAAAAGGTTGTCGTTTCAAGGTCCAGTGAAACTACAACTTCCTCAGAGCTTTGAGAAAATGTGAGAAACTCTCTTTTCAAACAATTTTTATGGAATTTTTTTTTCTATCAAACATAAATCCAAAATCAAATTACATTGTTGAAAAATCAATATTTCCCTTTATCAAAATAGTCATACGGGCCATACTAATTGCATTGTAAAGAATATTGATTTTATTGTAATCAATGTCTTCTTTTTCCTGGTAACTTCTTTGTCTAAGAATTTCTATTTTGGTTTTCCACTCTAATGCGACAATTATTTGCCATCTCCTGTATCTTCATTTACTAAAAGAATTGGTGTAACAAATGATTGTATAAGGAAAGAGCAAATAGAACAAACTAGTAGAAATGTCAGACTCACAAACTTTTAGTTGTAGAATTGTAGAGATTTATAGAATATTATCTTTTCTAGTTTAGGTTTGTTTCCTATTTATATTATTACTATGTTAGAATCATTTTTTGTGTATATATAGAATAGAATTGTATACAGATAGTGTGAATGACAACAATAAACTACTTCCTTCAAAAATCTTCATGGTATCAGAGCCTAGCCGCGTTTTTTCGGCCTAGGGTTTTTCGGAAATAAGGTTGAGTTGCAAGCGCCGCCGCCAGGGGAGGTAGTTGAACGTCACCGCCCACCTCAGAAGGAGGAACAGTCGCCGATCGGCCATCCCTGCTCGACCCCGTCGCCGTCCAATCACAATTTGATGTTAAAAACACCTTTCTACATGGAGATTTGGGAGAAGAGATGTATATGGAGATCCCTCCAGGATTTGTTGATGACAAGATTATAGGAAAAGTGTGCAAGTTGAAGAAGTCATTATATGGGTTGAAACAGTCACCAAGAGTATGGTTTGAAAGGTTTAGTAGAGCCATGTTTTCTTTTGGGTACATTCAGAGTGATGCTGATCATACCTTGTTCATTAAACATCATGCAGGTAAGATCACGTTACTTATTATTTATGTTGATGATATAGTGGTGACAGGGAATAATAAAGAAGAAATGACTCATTTGAGAAATTTGTTAGCCAAGGAGTTTGAGATTAAGGATTTGGGAAAATTGAGATATTTTCTTGGAATTGAAGTTACTAGGTCTGAAAAAGGAATTTTCATCTCTCAAAGAAAATATATTCTTGATCTCCTTAAAGAAATTGGTATGTTGAGATGTAAGCTTGCAAAATCACCCATTGAAGCTAATCACAAGCTTCAAGCTGGAGTGGGAAATCCAGTCGATGTAGGCAGATATCAGAGATTGGTTGGAAGACTAATTTATCTTTCCCATATTAGACCAGATATTACTTATGCTGTTAGTCTAGTGAGTCAGTATATGCATGATCCTCGAGAATCTCACTTAGAAGCTGTGCATCGAATTTTGAGATATTTGAAATCAGCTCCAGGTAGAGGGTTGTTATTTTCCAAACATGGTCATTTGAAAATAGAAGGTTATACGGATGCAGATTGGGTTGGTTCCCTTGATGATAGGAGATCGACCTCAGGTTATTGTGTTTTTCTTGGTGGAAACTTGGTCACTTAGAGAAGCAAGAAACAAACTGTGGTTGCTAAGTCCAGTGCAGAAGCTGAGTTTAGAGCCATGGCACAAAGAATTTGTGAACTTCTATGGTTGCGTAGAGTGATGAAAGAATTAAAGTTGTTTGAAACAGCAGATACATCTTTGTTTTGTGATAGTAAAGCAGCCATCAGTATAGTAAATAATCTTGTCTAGAGCATGATTGAACTAAGCACATAGAGATTGATCGTCATTTTATAAAGGAAAAGATAGTTGAAGGTTCCATTACAGTTTTCTATGTGGCTTCAAAAGAACAACTAGCTGATGCTTTCACGAAGGGCTTGAATAGTAAGTTGTTTCATCCTTTGGTTTGCAAGTTAGGCATGTGTAATATATTTGCACCAACTTGAGGGGAAGTGTAGAGATTTGTAGAATATTATCTTTCCTAGTTTAGGTTTGTTTCCTATTTAGATTATTATCATGTTAGAATCATTCTTTGTGTATATATAGAATAAAATTGTATACAGATAGTGTGAATGACAACAATAAACTACTTTCCTTTAAAAATCTTCAATAATGAATGAGTAAAACCAGTAGAATCTGATTGTGATGAGTTTGCAATACCATCATGGATGATCTACAGTAATAGACCTAAGATACTGAAGCAAAACCTTGTTAGGCTGCTTCAAGGATGCTACTGCACCCTTGGAATCTACCAAATGGAAGAAAGAAATACATAGAGAGAAATGAAGTCAAATTTTATTGGTACTGGAGATTATTCTAAAGCTGAATGACATTAGCTTTTTGTAGCCATATTTATGTGTTAAACCCTTGTGCTAAGGAGAAAAATAGAATCCTATTAAATATGCAAAATAATGTCTTTCCTTTCCTACTAATATAAAAAATATAGAATAGCAACTACGGAAATATGTCCTAAATAGCACGTCTTTCTTAAAGACCAAGAACAAACACATTAGGAAGGTACTTCAAATTTCTAAAACCTCCTAGCAAAGTTTCGTTGCTAGGTGAATTCTTATTTCATGTAGCAAAAGGAGAACTAGAGGAAGGGATAGAAAGGGTTTTGTGGGAAAACCCAAGTGAATTCTTATTTCATACTTCAACAAGAAAGAAACAAAGAGCAATAAAAGCAAAAGATTATGTGGAAGAGTGTCAAAAGTAGCTGTTGCAGATGCCTAATTAATTTAATAATTGGCATAAAAGTATTTAATTGCTTACTCCTTGCAAAATGCTTAGCAACGTGGTTATTACGGAGCACTACACACCATGTTAGGTGACAACTAACAAGTTCCTAAAGTTACTCCAGTTTAGCTGTATGCATTGCCAGTTTTAGTGCCTTGAGTTAGTGTTGGATTCAGACTGCAACTTACTGTAAATTTCAAACTACGCAAAAATTCTTTTGAATACTAGCTAAACTAGACCAAACCAAATGAAAACTTTACAGTTTGGGTTAGTTTCCAAACCAGCTTTAACACTCTCATCTTCAATTTGTTTACTTAGATCAAGTTTTGTTTGTTGATTTTCATCTTATCATTTACTTTTTATGTGAGCATAACATATTGTGTAACACAGGGGAAGAATATAGGCAATTAATTGTCAACAATTAGGCTAGAATAGGATGATTTTGGTTGGCACAAAATAACATATTGGTTTCAAAGAAACCCTTAGAATTAAAATTATGAATTCATAGACAAAAAAAAACAATTCCTAAAACTAATTACTGCTGTCGTACTTATATTAGTTAGGAGAAATCATAATTCTATACTGAAAAATATTCCTAATTAGCTTAGACTCCTAGACTGAATAGTATTCCTATATAGCTAAATCCTAAATAAAGAAGGAAAACTTAAATTATTTCTTGATTAATTGACAGTCCTTAAATAAAAGAAGGAAACTAAAATAAAACTTCTTAATTAGTCTTGGATACTCCTGCATCATTGTGATTGAGCCATTACGTGTAGTTTAGCTTTAATTTCCATTCAATTACCTATGTCTCTTTATTCAGTTTGGGTAAAAATTGTACAAATGTTTAGAGAAACTACATATTTGTTGCCTGCTTTACTCCATGTCATCCATGGTCATCTATATTTTTTTCATCCACATATCAGCTCTAGATATGTCCTAATCATCTCAATAATCCTTCTCTTATCTCAATGGATGTCATTTCCACCTCTCCATAAATGAACTAAATTTCTGAGCCAATCCCATGAGAATGAACTAATTTCTGACTGATCCTTTCTTGCATTGTAGCATTATCATCCCTGCCATGCCTATTTGTAAACATATTTCATTCAGTGCTCAAGATTCACTTCTATGCATCATACCTTCATGTTTTCTGATCAAGTCATTGTGATATTTTGTAATCCATAATTTCACATTTTCAAAACCTGAACCTTTTTGTGCTGAATGAATCAAACTGTCTAAAATGTCGTTGGTGATTCGAGCTGAACCATACATCCAAATTCTGTTGCTTTAAGATTTGATGTTCTTGTAATATTAATGAATTTGATATATTTTGTTAGTTGTCTATTCTTTCTCATAGGAAGCATGCGTTTAAAACTTGAAATCAACTCACATTATCATGACTCATGAGCACCTCAAATTCAAGTCCTACACTTAACAGTTTCTAACAGTTGGATGTTAATGCATTTTACTTTTCTCTTCAGAGTTGTCCATACCTTGGATCACAATTTCCGCAAAGCTACCCGCGTTGTACGCACACCACTGCAGTTACCCATCGGACCACATCAAGTTCTAGTGAAAATAATTTATGCTGGTGTAAATGCTAGTGACGTAAGTTCATGTTAACTTCATTCCTTTGAATTATTTTTTCCCTCTACATCAGTAGATCTTATTCTATTTGTCTATCTTTCACAAAGTCTACAATCTGTATTCCTCTTTTAAACAAGAATGGACTACTCTGGGCATGGGTGTATGTCAGATTTGTATATAAGTATATGTGAGCTGTGCTTTCATGTGTGAGTTAACTGTGATATGCATAATTTGTTAACTAAGATATGCGTGATTTGTTAATTGAGGAGCATGCATCTGTATTAATGATGGTGTTTGTGTTATTAGTTAATTGAGAAACTATGCTTTTGTGTGTGCGAATGACATGCATGAGATGCTTATGGAAAACATTATTTGCCATCCTCTGAGTTCACCATATTGTGGGAGAGAGAAGCGTACTTAAAACTTAGGTAAGAACTAAGAATAGCTACCTAATCCTGTCTGAACTTCCAACACTTTCAGCTGCGTTTGAACTTCCAACACCTTCGACTGTTTCTTAAATGGAAAATGCTAGGGCTTATAGTCTGACAGGGTGAGCTGTCCCATCCAAAATGTACTTTTTGTAAGTTTTTATTTTTTAATTGAGTCCATGTTCGACAATATTAGTCATTTTAGTAATTATTAGTTGTTTTAGTAGTTGTCAGCTGTTTTACTAATTGTTAGCAAAACGTTAAAAGAGTAATGTTTCATAATCTACTTCCTTAACTAATAAAAACTAGAATAAACACTATGCCACTGAATAGTATAAAAAAAATAGTCAAAATGCTAAATACTATCTTTAAAATTTGTTGCAGAATAGTCCTCAATGATGCCAATGTATGTTGGATAGTTTGCTATGTATTAAAGATATTGTCTGGACAGCACAAGTTCAGTTTTTCTCTGAACAAAATAATCGCTATATTGATAAAAGGATAAAGTTAATTTTTTTTTATGATATTCTGTCTATATTTTACACTTATTATATCTTGTATGAAAATATAATTAATATTAATTTTTAAAACATTGAATTTTTTCGACCCCATAGGGCTGCTGGGCATCACAGCCCATGACACCCAGCAGCGCCCTTTTCAAATTTCTAATATCGTACAATTGTGCCACTAACAACCCAGACTACATTTGGATTTCTTACGATTGTTATAAGACTTGGTTGTTATAAATGAAAACTCCTAAAAAGTTAGATTCTATCTCCCAAATTGCTCAGATATGTTGAATTATTTGGAATTTCTGTTCACTCCACTGGGTTTCAGTTAGAGAAAACTGTTATAGAGATAGAGAAGAGAGGATATTTATAGAAAAATTTATTAAAGGTTGTGGGGAAAGGAGTCTCATTTACAGCCTTTTTTCCTTCGTTTCCACAGTTATCAAGTGTCCCATACCAAGGTGTTGTCCCTCTTTTTGGCACGAGTTATATCACTAGGATATGTGATTTCTTAATCTCTTAGTCTTTACACACATTAATATGTCTCTGTGGATTTCAACAATAACTTGCTTTAAATTTGGATGCAGGTAAACTTCAGCTCCGGACGATATTTCACTGGCAACAAAAATGACATTAGTTCCCGACTTCCATTTGATGCTGGTTTTGAGGTGCATAAAAGAATGTGATGATGTAATTTGACCATGTCTTGATTTCTCTGTTTGGTCATGGGTTTGGCAATCATGATGAAACCAATACTACTTCAGAAGTTTAGTATCCCTCTAATTTTATTTTATTTTTAATTCTCCCTTCCAGGCAGTGGGAATAATTGCAGCACTGGGAGAATCTGTTCGTGACTTGAAAATTGGTACTCCTGCTGCAATTATGACTTTTGGAAGTTATGCTGAATTCACAGTGGTATATTTCCTTGAAAACATTCGTGTTAATGACTGAAAAGAATTGCTTCTTCTATGTCTACTTTTAAAGTTCCAATTTCTACTTTATTGTAACCTTTAAAAAAAAAATCTACTTTATTTTAAATGTATGCTATTATCACTGAGTTTTCTGATCATGATGATGCACTGCGTATGCAACGTAGGTTCCAGCAAAACACATCCTTCCTGTGCCAAGACCAGATCCTGAAGTTGTTGCCATGCTTACTTCAGGATTAACAGCTTCAATTGCTCTAGAAAAGGTTGTGCTGTTTGCTTGTATTAAATGTGGAATTTTAACTTCCCCCATCTTTTTTTTTCTTGACAGCATTTATTATCTAACTTAAACCTTCATTCAAGCACTACATTTTGTTTAGCAATATTTTTTTTCTTATGGAACTTTTAGGCTGGACAGATGGAATCTGGAAAAGTAGTTCTTGTCACTGCTGCTGCAGGAGGTACTGGGCAATTTGCTGTCCAGGTTAACTTTTACTAATTCTTTTGATAAACAAATTGTGCATCTTAGTATGTGTTTTGGATGTTCTTCATTGCTGCAGTCATGCGTGCTTATTACCATTCCTGGCTGTGATTGCATTATCTGATTTGTGGACCAATGAATTTGATTTGTCCATTATTAAGTCACCTACTTCTCTAGTTCTTATAGGAATCTTATCACAGTTAGTAATAGTCTCAAACAAATGTGATTTATAATCAACCTTGAAATGGACATCATCTAGTCATCCTGTGAAGCAAGACGAGAGGGTAAATAAAAATAAAACACAACAGTATTTCTTTTCAAAACTGATACTAGAGTTGTAAGGATTCCATGTTATCATATAATAAGTTCAAGTATAATACATCAATCAAACACAAAAAGAACTAAAGTTTTCTAACCAGATGTTACTAGTAATATATT
Organism: Jatropha multifida; assembly: GCA_948099535.1. Lineage (NCBI taxonomy): Eukaryota > Viridiplantae > Streptophyta > Magnoliopsida > Malpighiales > Euphorbiaceae > Jatropha > Jatropha multifida. The sequence continues at coordinate 37,151 of CANUEX010012456.1, forward strand.
GTTTAAAATATTTTATATATTGTTGCTTTATCCAATGCAAGCTGAGGTTTTACATTGCAGACATTGTGTTTTAACTTCTTCGGTTGATTGTCAAAGGATTTGAATTGTCAGGAAAAGCATCAATGTTTGTTTTTGTGTCTGGAATTGATGATACATATTGCCCAGTCTAAAGCTGAAAAATAATCAAATATGTTTATCTTAATGACTATTCAATAAAGGAAAATTACGATTGATTGTAAAGTTTGCCAGAATTTCAGTTATCAAAATTGACAAACAAGTTTCAAATCCCAACTTAAGTGACTTCGTGGGATACATATGTCTCCACATTTTACTCTGGCACTTACATATTTTTTACTGTCAGTTTACACACAAAACTACAAAACCCAGTTGAAATTACATTTGTAAAATTTTCTGAGTATGGCCTTAAATGCTCTGCTGTCTCATAATCAAATCAAATGTTGTTTTTGCTCGGTACTTAATTGGCATTGCAAATTGAATCCTTCTAGTTATGATCTCCTGACGGTACCACTAATCACAATGAGATCTTTATTTTTAAAAAAACAGGAACAAAGAAAAGGAGGGAATTAATTATAGTTGTCTGCTTGGGAAATATAATAACTCCAATCCTAAGTTTAGTTGATTATGTGTGGGACGTTAGCTTTTCATTGTGTTTTATTTGTATATCAGACTGCAATCCCAACTTTCACAAGCTCATCGTTCATTTTCTTTGACCAACATGGGATTTCTTTTGTCTGGCAGAGAGGCTGTTTGATTTTTCCATCCTAACTTATTTTTGCTATCTAATTTTCCATGTCTCTAGCATAAATAATTGTTTCTTGTTCTTTCATTATTCCTTTTTTTCCCCTTCATCATTACATTGGATACAAATACATATTTTGAACTGTTAAATGTGCAGCTTGCAAAGTTGGCAGGAAATAAAGTAGTTGCAACCTGTGGAGGTAAGGAAAAGGCAATGTTGTTGAAAGAACTGGGAGTTGATCGAGTCATAGACTATAAAGCTGAAAATATAAAAACTGTATGCACCTTTACTTCATACTTGTCATCTTTGATTTTGCTCTCCTTTCATGTCATATTGTGCAGGAGTGGCTGGAGGAGGTTAAGGTCATGAGAATTACTGGCTCAAAATGAACCAATAACTTATTTACATTGTGCAAATATCCAGTGACTTAACATAAAACTTGTTATTTTGGTAAGGGACCTATAACAAGTAGAGGTGGCCATAGTTCCGGAATCGAACCGGAAACTGACAGTTCTGGTCACAGTTTGGAACAGAACGGTTATGGTTCTGGTTCTAATTCCTCAACGGTTCTAAAACCGATAGTCCCGTCCGGTTATCCAACAGGTTTTCCAACGAAATTGCATAATTATAAATAGAAAATTAGGAAACAATTTTTTTTGAAAATTTAAATTTAAAAATTTGTGAAATAATATCAAATTGGTTGGGACTGAAGTCGAACGTGTCGTTCGTAAGCATAGATGAATTTTATATTTCTCCAATCTTTCTTTGCTCTTAGCGGAATTTGAGTTTTCTTCCCTTGCCATTATAGGAGACTAACATGTAATTGAGAAAATTGAATAAAAAAAAAAAAGAGAATAATTAGATATTTGAATTTGAAAAAATTAATTAACAATAATTTGGACAAATAATTAGAGATTGGACTTTAGAGAAATTATTTTGTAATATTTTAGGCAATAATTTATAAATGAAAATTGAAGAGATTATAGAGTAAAGATAATTTTGTGTCAAGGGATTGTAAATGGAAAGAAATATTTATAATAAATTTAAAAAATTCAATTTTCCACACATACCTTAAAATTAGACACTATATAGCTGTTTATAGTTTTTACAAGGATTAATTTGGAAATTTTACAAAATTATTTGGAAAAAAAAAGTTTTTTCGAACTGGTGGAACCGACAGTTCTAGCCATTTGAAATAAAATTCAAATTTTGCTTAGCGTCGGTTTTAATTGGCTGGAAAAACCATTGGTTCCGAACGGTTACGGCTGATTCTTAGAACCGCCGGTTCATGGTTTCTCGAATGTTAGAACCAGAACCGGACCGTAGACCACTGGTTCTAGTTCCGGTTCCAATAGCGGTTTTGGTTCTCGCTGGTTCTAAACCGGCTGTTCCAGTTCCGAAAGCCAGGAAATGACCACCTCTAATAACCAGTCTCATCTTTAAGAATAATAAAAGTAAAAGCTTGTAAGAGAAGATAGTGGCTACTGATTAATGTGAACTTTATGTAATTTTGGGAATACATATGACCGATGGCATATCTTAAAAAAAAATTCCAGGTTCAATATACAATAGAATATGATAAAGAAAGTTTTGAATTTCAAGAGGAGTTAATTAATAAAAGTGCATGTCTGTTTAAAGGCAATTTAAAAACAAAAAGAAAAAGCGTTTAATTGGACCCCCTTGTTCTATCACAGATCCACCACTGCTTACGATTTTCAATTACAGGTTCTAAAGGAGGAGTTTCCTAAAGGTGTTGACATCATTTATGAATCTGTTGGAGGTGACATGTTTGACCTGTGTCTAAATGCTTTAGCAGTCCACGGACGACTTATTGTAATTGGAATGATTTCCCAGGTTTTTTCTCGGCAAGCTTCCTAGATTGTTGGTGTTTTGACTGTTTCTTTTATTTTTTTTAATTGTCGATTTTTGTTCAACTTGCAAATACCTTTTTAACATCCATTCATATTAGGCAACTAAGCAAACTACTGGGCTAACTTGATGATGCATATTCCTATTCATAATTGAATAATGAAGATATGGTCAATTATATGGTTCACCTTAAATTATTATACAGAGTATCATTTCACTAATTTGGTAATAGAAAATCTAAAGTAACATCTTCAGGGGGAGAGATCTTACAAATTGCAAAAGTTTAATCCCATGAATTTTAAAGTTATGTATCTGTGGATTTAAATCATTGGGATTGTTGTACATTACTTTTGATATTCTTTTTCAGTATCAAGGAGAGCATGGATGGAGGCCATCAAATTATACTGGGCTCTGTGAGAAGATTTTAGCAAAAAGTCAAACTGTGGTATGTATCTTCTCCTAGGTAGAGTCCCCATTCTATGTAGACTTTCATATTATTTTGTTGTTCATGCTTTTCCTTATGCCTCATTGACTTTGTGTGCGGCGGGTGCACTTACGTCCAACCACCTCCTCCTCTCCCTCTCTCTTCTCCCTTTTTTTCTTTTCTGAGGGAAAGGAAAATATGGTTTGAGCTTCCTGCAGAATGGGGAAGGCTAAACGTATTATTATTTTCAAATACCAAAGCTTGGAATTTTTGCCTTCGATCTTTTTTAGCTCCTTGACATAATGGTTGGCTATTTTTCCAGGGCAGTCTCCCTTTATATGTAAGGTTTCCTATATTCTTGAGGGTTTCATCTTATGCGACGGTGACTAGTTTAATCCCTTTATTACAACTATATATCCGCAGTTTATGTAGATAGGCTTAATGTCTTATATGCTGCAGCTTCTTCTGTACCTTCCCAAGCTGTGTTTTCCTGTTGTACATAAAATGAGAGGCTCCTCTTTACTTCCTATTTTGAGCATTGGAAATCAGGTGTTATACAGCATTTTAGACATTTGCTTAGACAAACTCATCTGAAATTATTTTGACCGGAAGTTATTAACTTTGCTCTTTCTGCATACATTCCAAGGACAGCCTACATGTTTAAATAGTGCAGCTGTGTGGCATGGCTGGCAACACTTCCCAAGATCAGTTGCTGATATCCAACTGAATTATTGACAATAACTATATCAGGAAATTCCGAGTATTATATTTGTCTAATGACAATGGCAAAGGCAAAAAGAGCCAATGGACTGAAAATCACAGAATTCCAATCATTTTCCCACTTCCATAACTAACCTTAAAAAACGATGTAATCAACTTGTTACCAAATCGTCTTCCTAGTATCATCATTTGCTTCTCCCTCTGTATTAGTGTCTTCTCAGTAATATGCTTCGTATGGGTAATTGTGTATGCTTGGCGTGCATGTCTGGCTGACCGATTGGAGCATTGCATTTATCTACTGGATTAAGCAAATGGTATTGGCCTTTTATCTATTGGTGTAGTTATTTTAACAATGCCAATGGTTGCAGGCTGGATTTTTCTTAGTCCAATATGGTCACTTATGGCAACAGCATCTGGACAGACTATTTAATCTTTTCTCTACCGGAAAGCTTAAGGTTATTCTTTCATCCTGTTTTACGCCACTTTTTCCTTAAAATGTTGTCAGTCCTTTCGAGAGGTTGCATATTTATTGAGATTGGACTACCCCCGATTTATTTCAAGCAGACATCTAGAGTAATCCGGGCGCAAACTGATCTGATTAACTTCAAATTAATTATAACAGGTTTCTGTAGACCCAAAAAGATTTAATGGTGTCCGAGCTGTTGCAGATGCTGTCGAGTATCTTCACTCGGGTAAAAGTGTTGGCAAGGTATGCAGCCATCCTCTCCATATTGCATGTTCATCTTATGCACATTTATTTATTCTCTTCCGAAGTACCAAAGTCTTGTGATGGAGATTTTTACAGGTGGTTGTTTGTATTGATCCAACCTTCAGCGATCAAACAGCAAAACTATGACCATTTGTTGTGAGGTAAACTGTCCGACAATTGTTGCTTATTGGTTTTGTAACAAGTAAATTTAGTGTAAGTGGAAAATTCAACTATATTTTCTTTTACAGTGAGGCTGAAGAGGTATGTCAAAGATTGATGCTGTCGATCTAACAGAAAGCGACCATGTGAAGAGGAAAAATGAAATTGAAGAAAGAAATAAAAAAAGAATTGTAAAGATTCCTAGACACGGACTTACTTTGAGGTTTTATGCTAGTTATCAAACAGCTGGTAATTTTCTTTTTAAGCAAAATAGCATTTGATATGAATGCACCCGCTGGCAGCTGCGGTAGAAATCGGATTTACATAGCAATGGGTTACACATAAATGTGAAAGAATGTATGTGCAACATCAAAAGACTAACCTACATCAGCTGTATACATCACAATCTAAACAATTGACAGAAATAAAGTGTATTTGTGTCTTGTCTTTAAAAATTTGACAAACTGGTACGAAGAATGAGTTTTTTTTTTTTTTAATGACAAAGAAGTATTAGTTGGATGAATAATAAATAGATACATATTTAGCGTGGACAAGTATTTCTTATGCATTGGATGCTCTCAAAGGTATCTCATTAGATTATGTGATCTGCACTAGGGTGTGAAAACCTACCGGACTCATTTTGGTTTGGTTAGTTACTCAAGAGAGATTTGGTTCATTCAGTTTTATCGAATTCATTGTTTGGTTGAGCCGATTTTGTAGATATCCATCTCTTGGGGCTAAAATCAAACTGAAATGGCAAAAAAAAAAAAAAAAAAGACCAAAATCGACAGAACTGACCGATTTGATTCAAAAGCCAATTTCAGTTCAATCTATTGTAAAAAAAAAAAAAAATGGGTTTATATTTTTAAATATCAGTTCGGTTTGCTCACCCCTAATCTACACGGTAAATGCATTCCGGGAAAGAATTAAAGAGTGATTTTGTCTGCTCTATCAAATGAACACCCTTTAAAATCAGAAATACACTTATCAAAATAACCATAATCATATCTATTGGTTTCTTTTTCTTCATGAAAATTTCAAGAGAGTTTGAATAATACATCTGAGAGAATTGCTGTTTAGTTTATATAAATTTTCTTCCTTTTTTTTTCTTTTTTCCCCTATAACTAAGGGTTAAAATCACTTTAATTTAGATGGAGAGTTAATAATTCACTTATTTAAATTTTTAAGGAGCTAAATAATGTATTTTTGAAACAGTTAACTAACTATAGTTCATTGAACCTCTTAATGAATCAAAAAAATAAAATAAAATAAAATAATTGACTATCTCATCAGGTCAAACCTCAAACCTCAAGAGTAAGCAGTAATTTCCCCCTTTACTAAAATTTACTCGGTACATCAGTCAGTTAACAAGTCAAGGCACATATGAACACTTCAGTCTTCAGTCATGGGGAAACAATTAGACAACATTTACATATATGTAAGCCAGAAGTGCTCCCCGCTAAGAGTCCTAAAAACGTATGTACACCTTGACTGCATCCAAGAACCCCAATAAACAATTTCGAGAAGTTATAACGTATATACACCTTGACTTCACCAAAAAACGAGGTTATGAAGGGTTTATCATTTATACCTTCAGCAAAAAGACGAAAGATTGCAAACCCTAATTGATGCTCTCACCTCATTATATAGGGTTACATACCTTGATCTGGAAACAAAAATCTTTCTCAAGAGTTGCTATTTCGTCATGTTTCTCCACTTGTCCTTCAAATCAACCTGAATTATAAGTTTTTAAAGGAAAACATATTAGTGGCTCAATGCTAATAGCAAGAATAAGAAATCGCAACACGCGTGAATATCAAGCATATTTACCTCAGTCCTGTCATCAAATATGTCGCTCCTAGAGTTTAAAATTGCCTTCCAGCTCCCAGCACCAAATCTTTCATTAAAAGCAAAAAGAAAAAAAAAATTATACAATCATGTAATACAATTAAAGTTTCATACTTAGCAAAGTAAAACATTGTTAATTCTACATTTCAAATTTGAAATCAGATAAACTTGTTAAAAGACATACCTCTGCACACCCTCCCTCAATGCATCTTCTTCTTCCACACTCCACCTCTTAATTTTTCTCCTCCTAACAAACTTTGGGACTTCATATTTCCTCAATGGAGACACAATCTTTCTCCTAGGGCTATCTAAGTGAAGCTTGGCTCTCTCTTCAGGTGAGCCATCAATTGAATCGTTCCACTATTCAAAATAAAAAAAAAAAACGAAATAAATTTATACACATGAAAATGAGATGGCCAAAAAGTTTGACAAATATAAATTTAAGCGGGACCAATTCGACAAGAAAAGTACTCTAAAATAGGTTTGAAATCTAAAATAATCACAAGCATAATATTGCAGTTCATTTGTCATTATGATTATAAATTTGAAGAAGGTCAATGAAACAGCAAAGAGCTATTAACCAAATTTTACTCACTTGCGAATTGAATGATTAAACTACTAGAAAATTCCTTAAAAATTTCGAACAAAAAGAAAAAGCACAGAAATAAATTTTCAAGAACTAAAATCCGGAGGAAAAATATAGCATTTTGTATTCTCTTTCTTGCCATCCCTTTTCCCAAGAAAGAATAAAACAGAACAAAGAAAGGCAAAGTACCTATGCGGTTCTCGAGTTGGTTCATCGTCATTTTGTCGGTTCATAGAATTTCAGAAAATGACTTCCTACTTTGAAAACAATGTCTCTTATCCCTTTGAAAAGGACAATATTTTCTGTAAACCAATTTTCTATATGCACCAAACATTTGTAAATGCATGAAATCCTTTTCATGAAAATACTTTCCATGAAAAAACAGAGCCCTCAACATGATTGCACTTAGCTCTTTCAACTTTATAAGCTACCCTCTATCTGCAAAAGTTTTTCACAAGCAACTAAATTTATGTGCTTTTCATACGCTCATCCAATCAATAAATGGTTTTCGAAAGATAAAATGATAAGTTTAAACCGTGAACTAGAAGAAATAAAGAATTTTAAGCATGCTAATAAATTTGAAAATCAAATGTCCACATTCAGAAATGACATATACATGTATTATAATCATAACACAAAATCAACTCCATTGTATTGGAGATCACAAAATAAAAGGCAATCTCATACCTCATATGCACAAGCAGTGCTATTCCGCTCCATTAAGCTGTGTTTTGGAACAAGACTCTGATGGCTGGGTATTATATTTCCATAATTATTCTTCATAGTTTGAATGGATTCAATAGTTTGAGCAACTGCATTAGGTCCAACCAAAAGAACAGGATTCAAGGTTTCCCTTGACATTCCAGAGACAACGGCATTAGTGGATGGATTAGGCACATTTACCTCCTCTGCATTCTCCTTTTCAACTGAAATCTTGTCATTCAAGGGTTTTTTTCCCATTTCAGCCATTAGAGCCTCAGAGTGATGGAAAGCTTCAGGAAGAGGGTCCTCTACCAATGTTTTTAACTCCATGGAGCTGGATTTAAGTGCTTCTTTCACTTTATTAATTTCAGGAGTAGGGATAGGATTGTATTTGCTAGAAGGAATGTTCATGTCTGCTTCTTTAGAATCCATAATCCGACTTGATCCTTCAGGAAAGTTGCAGGCATCAGGCACATCATTCTTCTGATGTTCTACGTAAAACAAGACAAATATTTTAGCATGAAAATAGCCGTAACTCACAGTGTGAAAAGGTAAATATATTATACCAATTAAAAGTAAAAGGGACTACATCCCAGCCACTCTTTAAAGCTTTTTGCATGTGTCATGTCAAACAGTAGTGTAAGTGTTAACTATTTCAGTACGCCACAAAAGTTATTCTGATACCCCAGTCGGTCAACTAAGATGACTCAATACCACCAAGCAATCCTCGTCACTGCCAAGAATTGGCAGCAGATAACTATAATATTAATCACCTTTTGTATTATAAAATTTCGGTGGTCTCAAATAGAAATTAATTGCATTTACTTAATATTTTAATAAAGCAAATTAACTGACCAAGTGAGCAATCACTGCATGAGAAAGATAACAACTATAAAAATCAAATAAATATTACCAAAGCATTCAACACTAGTGGCTATCTAAACCTCGGCAGATAGATATACTAGAGACTACAAAACATGTAGCCATGAGCTTAGTAAATTAGTTCAAACAAGCCAGCCAGCCTAATCATTACTAGAGGGTAACAGAAAAGAAAGGCAAGAACATTGAGTAAGCAGGCAAAACTTGACGACAAGAAATTAACAATATGTACCCAAAAGAAAGTTGTCACAACTGAACACCTAGACTTAGGTTCATGAGATAAAGACCTAAAAAGTTCTCATTCTTCTCCAAGTCAATTAGGTCTTAAAAAACTTAAAAACTCGTTTCCAAAACAACTGTCAGAACCTAGGATTTCTCCTCTAGATACACATACAAGAAGAAAGAAAATTACCATTCAGGGATTCTAACACATGGCATTCTGCAAATCGGATGAATTATAACACGTAATTATAAGCATTAACATTCAGGAATTTGTTCTCACATTCTGCAAATCAAATATCAAACTCAAAATGGCAAAATGCACAAAAAATAAAATAAAAATAAAAATAAGTACCTTTATCTCTATCTGTCCTTCCAGGCTCATCTGGAATGCCTGATTCTACACCCATATTTACTTTATTGCCAGCTTTCACTCCAAATTTACCATTACTATCACTGTCCTTTTCCTTCTCTACCATTTCCATATCAGCTCTGGCAACCGCTTCAAGGAAAGAAGGTCCCATTAAATCCATTGCCTCTCTCAAAAACTCCTTTAAAAGCCTCACCGCCTCATTTCTCGTATCTCTCTCGAACAACCTCTTATACACATTAGAATCGTGCAAAGCCGCTTCCATCTCTTCCTTTACCTCCCTCAACTCATCAGTAACTAACTCACTCTTCTTCAAAGTCTCCAATTTCTCAATTCTCTCCCTCCAAATCCTCTTCACAGCCTCGAAAAACTCTCCTCCGTCGCGCTTCAGCGGGCTTCCGCCACCATTCAACAAGTGATTCATAGTACAGTCCAATGCCACTGCACAGTAGGCATTTTTCATGGAATCTAGGGTATTGATTTTCAGAATTTTATCCAATTCTTCGATTATTTCGAGTGATTCAAGAATTGTTTCGGAGGTGCCGTTGGCAATCTCGTCTTGGATTGAACGGAGTGTAAGTGTTTTCTTGAAGCGTGGATTGTTGATTGCTGATGACATGGAGACATGGCTGTTGCTAATGAGCTTGTTGAGGAGGAGTTTTGAAACTGGTTGTCGAGCGAGGAACTCAAGAATCCAGAGGGTGATATCTGGGTCCATTTCTTTCATCTTAATCTGTTTGGATGGGTGGAAAATTTTTTGAAGGAAACAGAAGAGACTCCGAGATTACGGAAGACGCGGTCGTCCTTATAAGGCAACAGGCAAAGCCCCTTTTTTTTGAAAAAAAATATAGTATAATATATTATTAATATATAATATAAAATATAAAATTTGTAGGTGAAATTAAATTAAATTAAATTAAAAATGTTAAGAATACAGGGAAATTATTGCAGCTTTTTCATAGAATTTTAATTAAAAATAAATGCATTTTATAGATATTATTAATTGAGAGTTTAACTATATATTCTCACTCGGTATGTGGCATCCTTGGCTTGGATTATCCATAGACCGTTTGGTTTATGCCCGGTCCGGTTTAAGGGGATTATAAAATAAATGAGCATATCTCCAGTCTAATTTTGTTAACTTTTCACCTTTTTTCAACTTGTGTAGAAGCATATCTCCAGTCTTTACAACATTCTCCAGTTTATTGCCTCTTATGGATTCTTGATGCTAGACCATATATTGTACATTTTTGTCATTTTGGCCTCGATGCATTTTCGAGTAAGCTCTATTTTAGCATTCTCTTTCAATTTTCTCTTTCGCTGCATTCATCTTGAACCTCCTTTGATGAACAATGTTTATAATTACTTATTTTAAATTTCGAACCAATAATTCTTCAACAGTAGTTTCAACTTCCAAAATTTTCATCAATATGTAGTCTTGCTTCAAACATTCATTAGCTTGCGATATATCCTAAGCTATAGAGGATCGATCGCCAACCTCATTGCTTCTATAAATGTCTTACAGTGCATCCATAAATATTTCATCCACATTGAGTATTCACCTTGTCTCCCACTTTCAATCAAAGTCACAAAACGGTCCAGTATTTTACTTCCTCTCTTTACCCTTCTCTTCTAAAAGAATTACATGATCCATCTAAATATAATACAAGCTACATGCAATTCACACGTGGCAAATGGTCCCCACTAGAAAATAATGAACAAGCAATGGTCTGCACATATTAAACAAACCTCTATGTTATAGTAAAAAGGGGAATGGTTGATGGAACGATTCCTTCCGAGGCATGATAATTTTTTATTGTTAAATTTTGAAAAATAGGCTTAGATATATTAGTAGTCAAAAGAAGTAGAACTACTAGTATAAAAGGATAAACATATAGAACCAATATTTATGACAGACTATTCTTTTATAATATAATAAATAAAAAAATTAATAGATAGAAATATCATTCAATAAGAAAAACTCAATTCAGTAAATTTTTTTAGTGGTGAGTAATAAAAATTATTCAATAGTATAACCTCAACTCGACCAGTTTCATGTTAAATTTATTTATTTTTAATATAAATCATTCAACTTGACTTGAGATAAGGGAAATTCGTAAATAAAAAAATACTTTATTTATGATTTCACTTGAAAAATTGAATTTTCATTGGTTAAGATTGAAATTTTCTATATACTAATTCATTTTTAATTTTTTGTTATTATATTCGAACTTTTTCTTCAAATTAGAGAGATTAAAATCTCGTAGAACCTAATAAAAAAAATAATTTTTCATTCATTCCAAACTTTATTCACCATATCCAAATAAGGAAAATTAATTTCTCCATTCATTTGGTAATCTTGTTAAAACATCGCAGCTTGAAAAGAACCCTTAGACTGTTATAATACGGGAAGAAAATACAAAATATATTAATATATTTTCCTGTGATAATATTAATATTTTTTTCTATGATAATTGCATATCATTTTGTTAAGTATTAAATAGAGATAGCAGATTTATATTATTAATAAAAAGACTTGAAGTAGGATCGCAATTTTACTACCCATGATGGATTTTGATTTAAGGACTTTGATACATGCTATATGTTTTACCAAAATTTTAATTTTTGACATAATTGAAATTTGAACAGATAAAAAAATTATTTTTTCAATTAAGCTACTATAATAAATTTATATTAATATTAATAAGTATAAGCTATACCAAATGAGTTTGTGATGACTATAAATATTGCTACCTAAATTTAAATGGATTAGATATCTTATATTAAAATGAATATAGATATGGATAAGACAACTCTTTATGAATGACCAATTGTTACTATTTTTAAGGTTAAGATCGTAGGAGTGATAGATTTAATGAATTTGGAATTGACATAGAGAGATTTAAGTAAAGAATTAAATTTGTAGTATAATTAGCTTCGGACAATATCCAAATGTAGAGCTAATTAATTTAAATTAATTTTTTTTTCTAAAGAAAATTGGAGAAAGATTTTCATTTGTAATCCTACAAATTTGTGTACACCTATAATTACCACAAAAAAAATTCTCCTTCATATATATTTTATAATTAAATAAAGTTACAATATTTGAAAGTCCATTTAAATAATTTATAAAATTGGGATCATCATACTTTTATTTTTCACTTAACTTATAAAATGATGCAGTTATGAATTTTGGATCGAAGAACTAGACCTTCTCTTTGTTGCCTAATTACACTAAAGTCGAAGTTGCCATTTCTAGCATGCTAGCAGCACTTGATATGGGATTGGCTAATATTGTTCTTCAGTGCAAAACAATTCCATATACTGATTATGACTCTAGGTTGCTTGTTCTTGATTTGATCATTAGTAGATTTGATAATTTTTCTTGTAATCATGTTACAGGTGAAGATAACTCAGCGACTCATGCTCTTAGTTAATTAGCTTATAATTTTAATTGTGAGAGGGCTTGGATTGAGGAAGTTTCTCCCTCTATTGTGCCTTTGCTTGTTGCAAACTTTCCACTCTTTCATAATAGTCAATTTTCATTCTCAAATTAAAAAAAAAATTCACTACAATAAAAAGGATATTTTTATATCCAAATAATAAAATTACTTGATATATTTTACATATATTTTATTGTAATTAATAAAAATATAGGCATACTTACAATTAATTTTTTTTATCATTATGATTTATCAAAAA